>CM053503.1:165551718-165566913 GCA_028627145.1 Eidolon dupreanum | reverse complement strand
ATGGAAAAACTCTGGCCAAACCTTAACCGAGGAGCATTCTGCAAAACAACTTGACAGTATTGCTCCAAAGTGTCAAGGTCACGGAAGACGGGGAAGGACGAAGGAACCATCAACCGCCATGAACTGCTTCTTGTTAAAGAAGCAGACACCAAATGCGGTTTGGGATCCAAGACTGGACCTCGGAACAGAAGGACTCCCGCGGACAAACGGGCACCCTGGTAATAACGTCTGCAGCTGGGTCAATGACATCACGGCGATGCCAGTTTCCTGCTCTCGATTAAACCAGGGTCATGTTAGCGTGAGCTGCTTCATGACTTTACGTCCAGGATTAATTGGAAATACAGAGTTTAAAGGGCGACATTTTCTCTCCGGAAGTTTTTATGCAGGGGCAGTTCTGAAGCTTATGCAATTTTGGAGGGCCTTATTAAGAGGAAGAATACAAAATTACAAATATAATATGAGGCACAAAAATAAGTATTTGTAAAGAGCAAAGCCGGCGCAATCGACTTTTGGTTACACATCATTTTATAATTGAGACGCTCTTCGACTGCACACACCGACACGGAAAATTGCTCTGTTTTCAGTGGGAGCCTTGTTTGCTTAGACCATTTGGCTGGGTGGATAGCGATTTTGCATGTTGTTCTATCTAGAACCATCAGATATGTGAAAACATCTAAATCTGGGGTGCATACAATGTGCATCTTTACACACGGATATGCCTACTGTTTGTACTACTACTGCAGGTCAGTGCACCTCACACAGAAATTCTGATAAATTCTATTTACACAGTTTTCATAGCAAAATAAAAAAACATGGTCCCTTTAGAGCTGTAATGTGTGGCATTCCTGCTGGGAGAAAAATTCCGCGTTCTCTAGGCATCCATGGGAACTGAATCTTCAGTTTACAATTTTACACACGTATTAATGACTGGAAGGATTCTCCATAATCTAGTTACTGGCTTCTCACTTTAAACTTATTTTTGCTTCTCTGCACACACACTTGTGATGTCAGGAACCTAAGAATAACTTTGTGTCACAAAGTGGATACCGGGTGCCTACACCTGGTGTCCTGGGGAGTCACGGAACAGGGGATAGGATTTTTCCTGGCAGCCATCTCTATGCTGAGATGGCTAGAAATACCATAAACAATGTACGAAATTAACTGTGAACCAGATAACGTACGTTCATGGAACCTCAACCAGATGTATCACCGAAGCAACGTCCCCTCAGTCGGATCCCAGAACTGCCCCCTTCACTCTAAAGCCTCCGATGGCACGAAGACAAGTTGATGGAGGGGAAGGAGGGTGGACAGAGAGGTCGCAACCAACTGCTGGCAAGACTGCCCACTTCTGCAAAGTTTTCAAAAGCACGTGTGCCCCTGTCAACACGTCATCTGGCCTCTCCCGGGTCCCCTGCAAGAGAAAAATGCTGAGCCTCCTACTGAGTCAGCCACTGGCTGTCCACTTCAGGGGACAGTGGACCTTCCCCGAAACCCTGACTTTCTCCCATGTTCAACTCCTACCTTTCAAACTGGCCCCCGCCTTTTCTGTCTCTGATTGGCGTCCCCCTCTTTGCTAGTCCCACATTATGAGGTCGCCTGTGTCTCTTGGGCTTCATTTGTTTTTCTCTTCAAGACCCCGAGGTGGGGTGGCCGTGATGGCTTGAGCTGGCACGGCTCGTCTCTGTTCTCCACCAGCAGTTTGGTGTCTGTTGCAGCCACAGTTTACGGCCAACACTTAGCTTGTGTGAGGTACCGGCGGGGGGGGGGGTCCTAGCATCATCCCCTCGAATATTCCTGATGGCTCCGTGAGACAGGCTATTCAAATCATTCAACTGTTTTAACTTCGTTCAGGCACGAGCCATGATTGATCAAAAATAGGCCTGTCACGGTGACAGAGCAGGGTCCAGGAGGCCCGCTGTGTGCCGGGCCAAAACCCTTTAGCTGTGGGAGGGTGAGGCGAGAGCCCTAGGGGACAGTTCAGGTGAAGAGAGGAGGACAGTGGCTATTTGCCAAGTGGTCAACAGAAAGAGAAGACATATATGGTTACAGAAAATTCAGTATGTTTCCTGAAAAACTTAAGATCTTACTGTGACAGAGCTTTTTGCGAGGCCAGTAAGAATCGGGAGAGGTTCTCTCTCCAAACAGGTCACACTGCATCATGAGAAACTTTTCTGATAGGAGATTTGGAGGAGCACATGAAGGGGACACGGAATTGTGTGGACATTCCCGGAGGTTCTTAAAATCTCCATGATATCGGGGTGAAGAAGAGCTCACAGTGTGTCCGACTTATAAACCGTGTAAGGCTGTTGAAAACTTATACCCAGAGAATGTTGATTAATTGACCAATGTGAACACCGTAGGCTGGTTTCCTATGGTGCTTTCCCCTGTCCTGGTCCATGCTAAAAAAAACCCTCTTTGGGGGACTTCGGTCCTAGCCACGGTCCCATAGCTAGAGTCAGCCATGGAACTGGCTTTGCATATTGTCCCCTTCCCCCCTTCCTGGCTATCACGGGCACCAGCATGGCTCATCTCCCCAGTTCCATCATACCCACAATGCGCATGAGCTCTGTCCTGTCGGCAGTGTTAGTCCTCACTCAGAGCCTCGGCTACCTCCTAGGCAGCGAACTTGTTGTCAAACTTGCTAAGACATCTTCAGAGGCTCTGCTTGCCGGCCGTTGACACGTCCAGTGGACACCAAGCTGCTGCTCGTATGTCACACCACACTTTGCTTCTGTAACAGATATTTTTGATGTGGGACGGAGTCTCACACCTCCTTCAGAAGATCACACTCCCTTCCATCTTAGGGCAATTGCCGGAGGTATTTCCTCTGCCTAGAATCGTCTTCTCTTCCCTTCCCCCCTACCCTCCTTCCCCATATTAACTTTTATTCCTTCTCTGTAGGCAAACCTAGGGGCCTCACATTCTGCCTAACTTAGCCAGCAAGGGTTAATGTAAGCTTATGGCAACTCCTCTTAAAATGGAAAATGAGAATTCTAAATTAAGCGATGGTGGAAATTTTAGGGCTGAACTTAAACCCTTTTTGGTCATTACAAAATCGTTTTCCCCTATAAACATTTAAACCTGCCCAAAAGTCATGAATGTGCAAGGAAGCATTTAAAGTCACATTGGAGATTATATTTTGGGCTGCGATTCGATTTTCAGTCAGGAGTAGGACTCGGTTGAAATCATGTCCCTTCTAACTTTGGAAGTCACATTTAGAAGTTCTGGGAGCGTCTAAGTGGCTCCTGGGCAGGTTCCATTTTTCTCAGTCGCGTTCTCTTCCGGGGAGAGAGTCTGCCTCCACGGGTCCAGTCCCACCCTGTCCAGTCAGAGTGGCCTCCATGCTGTTTTGGACACAGGCCAGCTTTTGTGCCCTTGGCCTCTCTGGGCTTCCCCTTGGGCCCCTTCCAACAGGATAGTGTGGGCAGACACGTGCCAAACAACCCAGAAACAGAAGGCCAGCCGGTCCAGAGGGGGGTACACTGCCTGACATCCGGACAGCCACCAAACGGACTCGCTCCACTCACCGTGACTCGAAGCAGCACAGGACAAAATCCTGCTGGCATCCTCACAACGAAACGGGGTGAGTTCCTGCTCACAGTGGGATGGTCTATGTTTAGGTTTTTCCTTCATGGAGGGAAGCACCTGTGGCCACTCGTCCTCTGTCTCAAGGTGCTCACCCGTTTCTTTTCCTCCAGGAATCAACACATCTGGGGGTTGATATGCTGCAACGACATGGAAATAGTCCGACGCCGACGACCACTAAAATGCGTTAAAAGGGCACAGAGGAGTCAGGCTTGAGCCAGAGTTTATGAAATAAAGGCTTGATTTAAAAATTTCATATTTCTTTGTTAAATACATACCATGTGTTAATTGCTGAGCTATCAGAAGATAAAGATAAACCAGGAGGAAAAGTGAGAAGAATACGCGGAACTCCCCAAGGCAACCACAGTTCGGAATGTTCTCTGTCTTGTGTGAATCAATCAGACATACAGTTTTATAGTCTGCTTTTGACCTTATCCATACATCACGAACAACTTTCCATATCGATTAATTCATTTCTGCAGGTGCGATTCTGATTCTGACTCTAGTGTGTGGCTTTCCTCCTCAGACACCAGTTGGGTGTCCTGCAATTTAACTCAGCTCTGGCATGACCCACCTGGAGATGGCGTCCGACCCCACGGGTTGAGGACTGAGTCCCACAAGCCCACCCTCCAACTGCAGACACCTGTCGCAAACCCAGGTTGTCACCTGGCTTCTCACTGACTGGCTTTGTGCTGGAGGTTCCAGGGACCCGCCCTGGATTTGATTCGTTTGCTGCGTCGCGTGGTGGAGCAGGCCCTGTCGGCACCCAGCCCAGCTGACCCGGGCCCTCGCTTAGGCCTGGTTTAGCATCCAGGTCTCAAGGTCGTTTCTCGGGCAGCAAGCTGGGAGTTCTGGGGACCTTAGATGCAGCCTCAGGTATAACTTGAGAGTATTTAGACCTTCGGCTTGTGGCCTCCTGTTTCCACTTGTGTGTACACACGTTACGGTAAGGGCGTGCCCGGGTGCGGGGTCACCTGGCTCCCTCATTCCCCCTGATGCCCCCTCTCCGTCTGACTGCCGACTTGGGGCGCCACCTCCAGCCTCCGCGGGGGTCCAGGCTGCCATGAGCAGAGAGGAAGAGGGAGGGGCCGGAGCTGCGTCTTCGCCTCTTCCCGGTGGAGAGAAGGGACGGCAGCGCCAGGCCGGAGGGAACGTCCCCCTGGCCACTGGGTCCCCTTGCCGGTCTCCTCCGCGGGGCAGAGCAGACAGCCTTCGGGTGAGACAGAAAGTGGGCGCCCACCAGGGCAGGCCACAAGCCGAGTCATGGGCATCTGGTGACGACATCTCAGGAACGGACTTGCTCCCAGCTGACCATTCGCCCCTCCGGTCGCAGACAGGCGAGGGGCGGGGCGAGAGCAAGGTTTGCCATGCGTCACAGAGGCGACGGGACATGCACGGGCACGAAACGCCGTCTCCGTGCTCCGTGCTCAGGGCCCCGGGCGGTGAGTGGTCCCCGGGGGCGAGAAGGTCCCACCGGGAGCCTCGGACGAACCCCGGAGACAAGTTACTCTTAATGTCTCGTGGGCTGAGGTGCGGGAATCCGGGGACTGGCATTTAATCTGTGACCGGGAACCCTTGCTAGTGAGTTATCAACAGCTTCTAAAGTGTATTAATAAACTAAAACTGATGTGTTGCTAGCGTGTGCTGATGTTCGTCTAGCTTCTAAGAAAACTGGCTGTCACAGGGGGTTAGAAATCTCTGCCACGCCTGTGTACGCGTGGGGAATCAAGGACCTGATTTGGAGGCAGGTTTTTTCCCTTTTTTTCTCATCAGTACATTATGATGTTATCTTCAGTTGAGCATGGTGATCAATTTTAGCTATTTTTTTAAAAATTGACTTTATTAAGGCCTAACTTATATACAACAAAATGCATTCATTTTTAATCTATAATTCGATGAATAAGTATGTTATCCATATAACCACCACCCCAATCAAAACATAGAATATTTCCATCGCCCAGAAAGTTCCGTTGCACGCTTTTGCAGTCTGACTCCACCAGCACCCCCTCCTGTCTGGGTAACCACCGAGCGGGTTTCCATCACCGCTGGTTAGTTGGGGTGCCCCAGATGTCACGCAAATGGAGCACCCAGTAGGTCCCCTGGTGATTCCTCACTGTGATATCTGTGACATGCACTCAAGTCGTTGAGCTTACCGGTTTATTCTTCCTCGCTGTAATTACAGCTATTCACACTTTTTAAGTTCACACTCATTATTTGATCTTCGTCCTTATCCACTTAGAAAGTCGTGGTTATTCTTTCTGTGCAATGATACGTATTTCCTCGGCCATTCTTTTTAGCCTGTGAGTTTTCCAATAATTTTTATTTATTTATTTTTACGGTGACATTGGTTGATGGAACCCAGTAAGTTTCGGCTGTGCATTTGAACAGCGAGGCGTGTGTGTATTTACACTGTGCGTTCACCTCCCATAGTCCAATCATGTTAAACGCGCATGCATCGCGCTAAGCGCGAGTTACCCTACTCCTGCTGCTAAGCCAGATGTGTTAATATTCTGCAGATGTGAACGGAGGTGTGCTATTTCAATAATTCGCAACATACTTAAAAGATGAGTGAACTCGAATGCCTTGACGGCGTTTAGCTTACGGGCCACCATTTTATGAAGGGAAGTCACGCGCAAGGATGTGTGCCCAGGCTCTTCTCTCGTTTGTGCATAGCGGTGATTCACCCTCCCTCTCTCTCTCCCTGTTTGAGAAACGGTGGCCTGGAAGAGCCCCCGAATGTCTCTCTTCCTCTGGCGCCGAGGCGATTCTGGCTGCGGAGACGGGCGGGGGAGGTGTCTTCCGGCTGTCCCTGGAGAGCCCTCTCTGGGGGCACCTGGCTCTACCTCGGGGACGGTCTGGCAGTCCCTCCCCACTCCTCAGGACAGGGCAGGCTGGTTGGCACCTGTCATGCTCTGATCTGGGCCAGTCGTTGTCACCCTGCTGCACCCGGCGGTGGTCCACGCGCCCTCGGGACACCCGCGACCCTCCCTGCCGGTGCGGCCACGTCGGCCCTTTAAGGGCTGTGGTCTCCTCTCCCGGTTGACAGCTGCCACCGCCTCTCTCGCTCAGATCTGGGTGGCCACTCCGCATTGCTGCTGGCTCTATCCAATGAGTAGTTGTAGCGGGTGGGGACATTGGGACCTGGGCGAGACGGTGGTTGCCCAGGTGGCGGCACCTCGTCGGGGCATCCTGGTCGATGAGGGAAGGCACCAGGGGCCAGACTGGGGAGTGGGAGGGCACCTATGGGGAAGTGGACCGCCAGGTGGATGGCGGGATTTGGGGTAAGTTAGACGTGCCGTGTGGGTCAGTAAAGGAGGGACAAAGATGAATCTGTGCGTGGGAGGAGGACACCAGAGGCCACTTCAGCGTGGCACTGGACACCCTGGTGGCGGGCAGGGGCAGACTGGATGTCTGGAGAGAGCCCCGTGGTCCAGGCTGGCTGGCTGGCAGGCCCCCGGCCACCTTCTGACTCTTCCTCTGCTCAGAGTGAGTTCCCTCCCCCACCCCAAAGTGTCCTACCCAGGCCTCACTGTGACGTGTCCGTCCCCTCCTGCTAGTGTTTAGGCTTGGAATGTCTTAACCTAAATGCAGGTGCTCTAACCTGAGCTCCAAGTCCTTCTCCAAGGCCCTCTTCATGGAAGTGAGGCTTCCTGTTATGCCAACGGGGCTTCGAGACACCCCAGAGCCCAGAATCTGAGCCCCAAGTTGTACCAGAAGCGGGAGTGAGTGCGGTGAGGGTGCTGCACGCGGGCACGTGTTCTGTGAGGTCCAGGGTCTCTGCGCCTCGTCCCGCGCCCCGCAGGGCGGACACCCCGCCCTTCGGTGACATGCGGGCTCCCACGCTGGTCCGGCACGGGAATGCTCCCTGCCGCCCAAGAATAAACGCACTTCGTTTGGATATGTGTTTTCTTCCTCTTCCAAACTACGAACTCTCTTTCGAAGCCGAAGATAACGTACTTTCATCTTTTATTTCTCCGTCACAGCCGGGGACTTGCACACAGTAGGTGCTACTTGAGGGTTTGATGAATGAAACTGGAAAAGCAGAGTGAAACGCTCTCCGTTCTCTTCGACACCTCCTTCCGGGGCTGCTTCGCTGTGGCCTGTGAGCACCAGCTCCTCTGGGGCAGCAGAAAAGCATTCTTGTCTGTCTTCCTTCCTTCCTTCCTTCCTTCCTTCCTTCCTTCCTTCCTTCCTTCCTTCCTTCCTTCCTTCCTTCCTTCCTTCCTTCCTTCCTTTCTTTCTTTCTTTCTCTCTCTCTCTCTCTCTCTCTCTCTCTCTCTCTCTCTCTCTCTCTCTCTCTCTCTTTCTTTCCTTTTTTACTTGTTTGTTTTTCAATTGCTGAACCTCCAGTTCTGAAACTCACCTCCTTTGGGCAAACAGCTCAAATTTGCATATTAATTCCTTGCTAGAGAGGTGGGTGTGGGCGCCGGGTGGCGCAGGGGGAGGCAGGAGGTGTTAAAACACCATGGGAACAGGATGCGCTGAGATGATTGAAGGGGCAGGGTGGTGGCTGTGTCCTCCCGCTTAATTAAGTGACTAACACGGCTCTCGACTACAGGGAGCTTCATGCGGCGGATGCCCCAGCCTGGTGGGTTGGCTGCAGTCACAAGGGACAGGAGCGCAAGCGCTGGGGCACTGAGGCCAGCCTGGGCTTAGCTCGACCGCTGTCACACCACGAAGGGGAGGATGCAAGTCGCCACGAGGCCACTGGGGCGGGGAGGGGCGGTGGCCCGGAAGTCGGGAGACCAGACGTAGCCCCGCACAGCCTCTGTCTCACTGAATGACCCTGGCCGGTCACGTCACACCTCCGTGCCCCAATGTCCTCGTCTATAGAAGGGTCGGACGAGTGACCCGGAGGTCTCTTTCATTGCCGACATTTCGAGGCCCCGATGTCCCCTGGGTTCTAACTTTCTGCTGTGGAGAGGGCGGAGCAGCGAGGCGACGAGACAGATTCTGAAGTCGCGCACGGCGGGGGAGGCCTCGACGAGGCTTCGGACCTGCAGGGGTCCGTGTGCTTGGGGTGCGGAGGGGTCGACGGTGTCGGTAAAACATCGCTCTTGTCATTTGTCCACGAATTGCCTATGGACGAGAAACGTCGTACGAACCAGGGGACAGTCGCTGGCAGCCGCGAAGGACACCCCTGACCAAACGAAGTCGTGTGCGAGGGATGGCAGGGGTCCTAGGTCCCCGCCCCGTTCCGTGTGGCTTCTGCTCAGCCCAAGTTTTACTCCCTTCTGCTCAATCCCCACAAGCCTCGGCCTGGCTTGCACATCCATTCCTCTTGAGGGAAAGTGATGCCCTTCCTTTTTAACCAGCCGATTCTTCCTTCTCTTCCTCCTCCCCCCATCCCCTTGGTGAGGGATCAGCTTCTCCAAAATCTTCCCAGAAAACTCGGCCTTCCAGAATCCTTCCAGAATCCCTCCGCTGAGTACGCAGCGTTTTCTCTGAACCATTCCAACCATCTCACCGATTCCTTGTGTTGTCAACACAGATTTCGAGGTCCTTAAGGTCAGGAGAAAATATATTCAGGTTTTTCTTTGAACTTGTCCAGGTGTTGAAAACCAGGCTCAGAAGAGGCACGGAGTGTTTGCTGATGACGTCAGCCCCCCGCACTCCCCCCACCCCCAATCTCAGCCCTTGCCAAACAGTGTAGCAAATGCAGTCAAACTCCTTTCTTAGGCCCAGGGAACATTTTGTTGTTGTTATGAGACATGAACAGTTATGAAATTTATGACAATGTGCTAGTGTCCCCAGTTGAATATTAGGAGAAAGAGAAAGGAACCAAAATTTATCAGGTGACCACCAAATGACAGGTCCAAACATTATTGAACTTAATTTCCACAATAGGTCTGTGAGTTAGGTATTTGTTTTCTCATATTACATATGAGGAAGCTGAGACTTATATCAGGGAGCTGGACTCTCCGGATTCAGGAAGCTGCGAGTGTGTCACTTCCCCAAAGCCATACAATGAACGAATGACAGAACAGAGAATAAACGCTGGATTTGTCTGATTTCTAAGTCACATAGTAAAAAGCCTTCCCACGCATTGCATACATATACAAGTGTATTCAATCATGGTAAAATGCAGATTAAAATATCCTCTTTAACCCCAGGAGTTAAACACATTGATGGGTCTTCAGAGTTTCTTCCTTTATGTCATGCTAGTGGCTCCTTCCCCAGCTCGAGAGCTGTGACCAATGCACATGTCCTTTTTGGGTCAGGCAATACTTAATCTGTCCAGTCTGAAGTGACGTCCCTTGGCTCCTTCACGTCACTTCTTACGTCAAGAAGTCAAGCGTTGATTGAGCTTTAAGAAGGAGCTTGAGAAGAAAGGAAGAGAACTGAAAAGATGCTCAATACCATCAGCCATCAGGGAACAATAAACCTAAACCACAGTGACACAGCGTGTCATACCCGCTAGGGTGGCAGCAACCTAAAAGGCAGAAAATATCAAATGTTGGCAAGTACACGGAGAAACGAGAACCCTCACACATGCCGGTGGGAAGGAAAAATGGCACATCCATAACATGGAAAGTAATCTGGCAGACTCCTCAAAAATATTAACCATCGAGGCATTATATGACCCTGCAATGCCACTCCTAGATGTGTACTCAAGAGAAATAAAAACGTATGTCCACACAAAACCTGGTGCGTGAATGTTCGTAGAAGTATTAATCACAATAGCCAAAAAGTCAACAGAATCTAAATGTCCATTAACAGGTGAATGGATAAAAAATATGTGGTCTACTCATACAACGGAATATTAATTGACGATAAAAAGAAGTTAAGTACTGATTGGTGCTACAATAGGAATAAACTTTGAAAACGTTGTGCAAAGTGAAACAGGCTGGTCACAAAAGACTATATATTGTATAATTCTATTTATACAAAATGTCCAAAATAAGAAAATCTCTAGAGACAAGAAGTGGATTACTTGGTTTCCAGGTGCTGGGGAGAAGAGGGAGTGACTTCTAACAAGCATGGGATTTTTTTACTGGGGTGACAGAATATTTTAAGATTAGATAGTGGAGATGGTTGCACAACATTGCGAATGTACTAAAACCTATTGAATTATATATCTAAATAGGTGAATTGTATGTTATGTGAATTATGTATTAATAAAACCGTTATTAAAAAAGAAAAGATGCAAGAAAAAGAAAGAAAATAAGAGAGAAATAGAAAGAAAGAGAAAGGGAGAAAGGAAGAAAGGAAGAAAGAACGAAAGAAAGAAAGAAAGAAAGAAAGAAAGAAAGAAAGAAAGGAAGGAAGGAAAGAAAAAGAAAGAAAGAAAAAGAAAGAAAGAAAGAAAGAAAGAAAGAAAGAAAGAAAGAAAGAAAGAAAGAAAGAAAGAAAGAAAGAAAGAAAAAAAAAAGAAAAGAAAGGAAAAACAATCTCCATTTTCCATCTTTGTAGACTGTGGGAGGCTAATTCATTCAGAGAACTGGTCTACCGCAGTTTCCCAAGTGCCCGGGTGCCTCTCGCTCCACGCCTTCATTCACCCTCTTCTCCTCCCGGAATGTCCTTGCTGCTCCTGTGGGCTTGGCAGCCCTGCTCTCCCGGCATCAGGGCCCCGCTCCCCACGCCTACGCTTCTCTGTGGTTTTCCTGATCAACCTGGCAGTTCGCCTCGCTCTCTTCTCTGTGAACCCGAGCACCGGGCTCCTTTGGATCTGTCATATGGTATCATGGTTCCTGGCTTCCTGTCTGTCTTCCCAACAGCCCCGTGAGGCTCCTGGAGGCCCGAGACACTTCTGCATTTATCTTTGGGTTCCCAGGAGCTGCGGGCACCGGCCTGGCACACAGCAGGGGCGTGGTGAATGCGTGGGGGGCAGAACTGCAGGTATCCACACCAACACCTTCCGTAAACTCAGGTCCCTGGAAAAAAGCCAAGGCAGAATTTACTGGGTCTCTTTTCAGCCAATTTTCTTCTTCCTGTTATATTTTGGGCAAGTGATAATCAGGTGTATGTGTTCCCATTGCGCTTAAAAATAACAAACCCATTTTTGAAATTTAGGAAACTGAAGACTTGGCCTAGAAAGGCTAGCAGATTCTGCTAGAAATTCAGAATGCCAAAAATTCAAAGGCAATTACCTTAAAAATAGCAACGCACCTTGTACTACCAACATATTTTGACTTGTGTACAATAAACAAATTGATTTAGTTTAATAATTTGTTTACCAATGCTGGGAACACTTGGTTGAAATAGTAAATAATTTTGAGGAAGATAGACATTTCTTGCCTGGCTGCCAAATTAATTTGTTCACGATTTAGATGCATTCTCTAAAAATTCTCGAGCATATCGGTGGAAAATTCTCACTCTTAATTGGTCAATGCTGGTCTTCCTCAATTACGGTTTGTATTACTTAGGAATTTTGGTTGCAAAGCCCAGAAAGTCACGTGAGCTGCTTAAGCAAGAAGTGAAATTTATTTTTAAACCATAAGGGCTGCTGTGAACCTAAGGCCTGGGGCTTCTGAGGCCCAGGGTGGCATGGCATGGGCCCTGCAGTGCTGCGGGTCCCTGGAGGACCCCTCCCAAGCACCCTGGTTCCACCTTCCCTTGGTTTCTGGGCCAGCGCTTCCTCTGAGCAGAAGGGCCACCTCTGCGTCCTACTCAATGCGGTTCGAAATGGCGCCCCTGGCTCCCCCGTGGCCTTGGCTCCGCTCAGGACAGGAGACGGGCCGACTCGGGGAGTCTCACCTCCCGGTTACATATGCGTTCGACTTAATCATGGCAGATTTCAGATGAAAAGCATCCTCTTCGGTACCAGGAACGAAGTCCACCAATGGCTTCTCGCTGAGGCCCCCACAATGAGCGCTCTTTAGCCTGGCTCAGGTCAGCTTCCTGGCATCGTGACGTGCGAACCTGAGGTCCCCAGTGGGCCACGCAGATGGACGAGGTGGGGGAGGGGTGGCCCTGGCAGAAGGAAGGGGCCGCTGGGCAGACGAATCGGCCAGGCCCTCTGCGAGGAGCTGTTTGTCCCCCTCAGGAGCTCGGACGCCCCCTCCCCACACCGCGGGGGGCCGCCCGGCTGCCTTCTACGCTCAGCTCTGTCTCCTTAAACACGTGCTATGTTTCCCCAGCAACTTACAACCCCCCGCATTGCGGTCTGCAGGATTCTGTCAGGCAGCACTTGGAAAAGTGGAGGTTCCCTAGAGACAGCCTGAAGGCGCTGGGCTCTGGCTGGTCGTGGGGTGCCGTGGGCGGTGGTGGGGTGCCGTGGGCGGTGGTGGGGTGCCATGGGCGGTGGTGGGGTGCCGTGGGCTGGGCCCCGGGAGCACGGGGGTGGTGGGACCTCAGATCCCCGCGCAGCACCCCAGCTTGGCTGCACTCCACAGACACCCGACGTTGCCGTCAGGAGCCAGGAGGGGCATGTAGTCAGTAAGACAGGAGGAAGGGGAGGGGGACCTTCGGCTGCCGCCACGTGTGTCTGGGCTGGTTCCCTGGGTCCCGGGCTGGGGTGGCCCTGAGGTGTAAACCACACCCACAACGGGGAACACCAGCCACGCCTGCAGGGCCCCGTGGGAGACACGAGGCTTTGGTGCCTGGAGGGGGAGGACGGGACAGCTGCGACTCCAGGCGCCTGGCCTGCAGCCTGTCCCATGAGTCACGGGGGCGGGGAGTGGACTGGCAGACCTTATAGGCTTTCAGGCCCTGAGGCCATGTGGGGTCCAGAGACGCCCGGGGACCTAGCAGGGAACTCGGGAGCAGGAAACCAGGGTGGGCTCCCGCTTGGTCATGGCTGAGGTGGGGGCTTTTCCCGGGGGAAGGAAAACCACCCTGCCCCTGGCCCTCCCACAGGAAGGGCTCAGGCTCCCTTCTGCCCTCCCGGGACTGGCTCAGAACTGGGGCTTGGGGGCTGAACGGGCCAGGACAAGGGACTGGGAGTCTGAGGACCGGGGCCCTCCCGAGGGCTCTCTCCTCGGCTGTCACTCATCTGGAGGAAGTACCCCCCTCACCTGTGAGACGGGAGGACTAGCACCAACCTGTGCGGTCCACGCGAGGCCACACACCTCCGGCCCCCGGCACCGGGCACTGGGCGCCTGGCACAGCAAAGCCAGCATGACCCTCGCTGCTGTGCCGCCTCGTGATGCTGAAGAACTGTCCGTCTCCTCGTCTCATTACTTCACAGGGGTGTTAGCAGGCACGATGTCACAACACGTGTCAGGGTGGCCGGGCTGTGACGGTCAGCGATGCCGACACTCCCCCCGACCCGTCTCCCCGGAAGTTAGGTCGTGGCTGGGTCTAGCTCGTGGGATGTGGGCAGAAGGCGTGCCATGGCGGCCTGGAAGCCACAGGAGTAGGTGGGCTGCCCAGCAGCATGGTGAGAAGCCAACATTTATGGAGGCTTTATCCGTCAGTGCAACAGAGCTGAGCCGGTCCTGATAAATTCAGGGGCTTTGAAATCCCGCAAGGGTTCTCCACCCATCCTCCATCCCCCCACCCCCTACACGGGACATCACCTACAGTAAAATGGAAACTTCACACCCTTCATCTAATGTTTCACTAATGTGACCTTGCGGGGCTGGTGGCCAATATCAGAAGACTCGGTTTTCATCGTATGGGGAGCTGAGCATTCAGATGACTCTAAAGTGGCTTCTTGCTTATAGAGAAGCATTTGAGCAAGTGACATATATAGAAGGTTACAGCATCCTAACTTTCAGGGGATATATTTTCTACAATTTAATGTCCTAGGCTAGATAATTGTTTTCTACTAGTCACCATATTATAAAATGAATACCTGCCTATGGTAAAAAAAAAAAAAAATCGGTGCATGGGAGGGCGTAACCTGTCAGAAGTTACTCTCCCCTGCTTAAGCACAGTCCCACCTATGGGATGATTTTCCCCAGAACTTCTCTTTAAGTATAAGCACTTAAAAAGAATCACAATCAAGATTATCCTAAACCTATTCTTCAACAATTTGCCTTTTGAACTTGAAAATAGATTTTGAGTATATTTACATGAAGATTTATTTTTTTTTAAAAAAACGACTACATAGTGTTCTATCATGTGAATTTACTAAAATTTATTTAAACGTTTATGTGGCTTTCAGAATTCTTTGGTTGCAAATAAGGCTGCAGTAGACATTTGTGTTTACATTTTTGTACACTTGTGGGAGTTTAGCTGCAGGATAAATGTCTGAAAGGAGAATTTCTGAGTCAAAGGGTACGTGCTTTAGAAAGGCTGAGAAATTTTGCTAAATTGCACTTTCAAAATATAACACCAATTTACACTCCCAAGAGGGGTACATCAATGCAATTTATGTAATTATCCATGCATGCATTCAACCAGTCAATCTATTAATGGATCATTCAGTCCACAAAATATTTATTGAGTTGCCTTTTCTGTGTCAGGTGATGTGTGGATACCTTGTTGGGAGAAACGGAGGTGACCCCTGTCCTAATGGGGGTGACAATGTAGTGGAGAGGTAGATGTGAACTATTTTCTTTACTTTGATAATTTTGATGGGAAAAAAGTATGGGGGACCATGAAAGCACAGAGCAATGGGTGACTTCCACTTAGGGGGTGTTAACTTATACCGCCTGCATGGACAGCCACCTAGCACACAATACTTAGACCTTTCAAAAGCTAACAAAACCTCCGTGGTTTGTT
>CM053503.1:165533175-165551618 GCA_028627145.1 Eidolon dupreanum | reverse complement strand
AAATTAGCCTTCCATTTTTCTACCTGTTCTTTATTAAACAGGATCAATCATTGGTAACTTATATTGCTTTATGTTGTAAATCATGGGGCCTTTTTCGAAATATTATCTAAACTTTTTAATTGAAGTAAAACATGCATAACAGTAAACGTAGCATCTCAGTCATGCGTAAGTGTACAGATCAGTAGTGTTAAGTATGTTCACACTGCTGGGCAAGAGGTCTCCAGACTCTTCATCTTCCTAAACCGAAACTCTGTCCCTATTAAACCACAGGACCCCCTTCTCCCCTCCCCCAGCCCCTGGCACCTCCATCCTGCTTTCTGTCTCTACGATTTGACGACTCTAGGAACCTCCTGTAAGGGGGATCGTGCAGTGTTTGTCTTTTTGTGACTGGCTTATTTCACTGCGCATCACGTCCTCAAGCTTCCCCGTGTTGTAGCCCGTGACAGGATTTCCTTCCTGTTAAGGCTGAATGGCATTCCGCTGGATGGAGATACCACGTGTCGTTCATCCCTTCATCGTCGGTGGACACGGGTTGCTTCCACCTTTTGGCTATTGTGAATCCCGCCGCTGTGAACACAGGTGAACGAATGTGCCTCAGAGACCCTGCTTTCTGTTCTTTTGAGTAAATACGCAGAAGTGGGATTGCTGGATCATATGGTAGTTCTTTGTTTAATTTTTTGAGGAATTAGCATACTGTTTTCCATAGTGGCCGCATCATTTTACATTCCCACCCACAGTGCACAAGGGTTCCACATTCTCCATATCCTCACTGACATTTGCTATTTTCTCCTTTTCTCTGACAGGATCCTTCCTGATGTGTGAGGCAGAATCTCATGGTTTTGATTTGCGTTTCCCTAATGAGTGGCGATGTGAAGCGCTTTCTCATGTGGTTGTTGGCTGTCAGTGTGTTTTCTTTGGAGAAATGTCTATTCAAGACTTTTCCCCATTTTTAAACAGGATTTTTTTTCTTTCTTTTTAACATAAGAATATTCAGAAGCAAATAGGGTGACGTTTGAGATGCCATTGTGACTTTTATTCTGCCTGTGTGTGTCATCTGATCTGAAGCCGATCTCTTGTAGACAGCGTATATATGGGTCTGGTTTGCTTGTTCATTTGGCTGCCCTATGTCTTTTGATGGGAATGTTTAATCCATTTACATTTAAAGTGATTATTGATAGATACATGTTATTGCCATTTTATTATTTAGATTCATGAGTCCCCTCATTCTTTTTATAGAAGTCCCTTTAACATTTCTTATAATACTGCTTTGTTGGTGATGAATTTCTTTAGCTTTTTCTGTCTGGGAAGCTCTTTACCTCACCTTCAATTTTAACTAAGAGCCTTTCTGGGTAGAGTCTTGGTTGTAAGTTCTTGTTTTTGTATCACTTTGAATATTTTGTGTCAATCTCTTCCAGCCTTCAAAGTTTCTGTAGAAAAATTAGCTGATGTTCTTATGTGAGTACCCTTGTAAGTAGCTAGCTGCCTTTCTCTTGCTGCTTTTAAGATTCTCTCTTTGTCTTTAACCTTCGGCATTTTAATTATGGTATGTCTTGGTGTGGGTCTGTTTAGTTTCCTCTTATTTGGATTCTTTGTGCTTCCTAGACTTGTATGTCTTTCCTCTGCCAGGTTAGGGAAGTTTTCTGCCATTATGTCCTCAAATAGGTTCTCAATCCCTTCCCCTTGTGGTACCCCTATGATATGGATGTTGTTATGCTTGCTGTTGTCCCAGAGGTCTCTTAAACTTTCCTCATTTTTTAAATTCTTTTTTTTTTTTTTGTTTTGCATTTCTGATTGGGTGTTTTCTGCTATATTGTCTTCCAGTTCACTGATTTGATTCTCTGCTTCATCAAATCTACTGTAAATTCCTTCTAGTGTGTTCTTCATTTCAGTATTGTATTCTTTATGGTTTCTATGTCCTTTCTTAGACTTACTCTCTCTTTGTTGAAGTTCTCACTGAGATCGTCTATTCTCCCTCTATATTCATTGAACGCCCTCATAACCGGTGTTTCGACCTCTGTCTCTGGTAGGTGGCTTGCCTCCATTTCGTTTAGTTCTTCTTCCTAGAGTTTTCTCCTGTTTCATTTGTGGTGCGTTTCTTCATTTTCTCACTGTAGTTGCCTCCCTGTGTTCGTTTCTATGTATTAGGAAGATTTGCTACATCTCCCAACCTCGGCCAGGTGGCCTTATGTGGGCGCCCTGTGTGGCCCAGTGGCACAGTCTCTCCGATCACCTGCACACGTTCCTCGTGTGGTCGTGTGTGTTCTCCTGTTGTAGCTAAGCCTTGATTGCCGTTAGCACGTCAGGGATGAGAGTGACTCTCAGGCTGTGGGGGTTGGCCATGGCCACAGGGTATCAGCTGCTGTGTGGGGGCTGACCCCACAGAGTGGGATTTGCCCCAGTAGGCTCGTGTACCTGTTGAGACCACCCTTTGGGTGTGCCACTTATGGGGATAGTCAGGTGGAATTCTGCTGTGGTCTAAGCCAGCCTCTGGGTGTATTGGTTCTGGGGCCCCTTAGAAGGCCAAGGTCAGCCACTGGTGGGAGCCACAAAGTGATCCGTGGATGGTTGCTGCTTGTGCTGGATCTGGAGGCTAGTGGGAGAGAGCACGCTGCGGGCTGAGGTCTGATTGTCCCCAGCACCGAGCCTGGGGTGGTTCAACAAAAGGACCAGTGCTCCTCAAGACCTGAGGCTGCCTGCTGGCTGCCGGAAAGACTCTGCAGCTGGAAGAGCCTTTGGGTGGTACGGGAGTAGGGGGGGTGGAGACCCAGGGAGTCACTGGGGCAGAGCGGGCAGATTTCACCCAGCCAACGCAGAGTCAAGTTTTGTGCCAGGGCTGAATCTGCAGCTTCCTGTAAAAGTCTCATCGTGTCACAGGCAAGGCCAGCTGCTGCCCATCTTGGCCCTGCAGACACCCACGATCTGTTCAAGAAATACCGTAGCTGGGGGCGGGCTTGTGGCTCGCCAGCAAAAGTCTCTTCTGGGGTGCTGGGCTGTGCACTGGGGGCCACCTGAGGATTGTTGTTTGCTGTCGATTTCTGAGCTTAGGGGAAAGCACAGGGTGGGGCTGGTTGCCTGGCAACGGGCCTGCCACGGGTCAGTTAGTGGGCTGGGGAGAGGGGATGGATCTCACCTGGCCAATGCGGCTTCAGAATTGGCCGTCCGCGGGGGCACGGTCAACGCAGGCACGTTGGCGCCCATCTGTGTCCTGCCCAGAGGGGGCCCGACAGAGGAGCAGTGGTTGGCTGTCCCTCCAGTCCCCACCCCCAGCGCCACACACCTCGCCCACTCCCCAGATGGCTCTTGCGCCTCCCGAGCTGCTGACCCTCCGCTGGAGCCCAGGTGGGCGTCCGCGAGCCAGTGAGTCTCTGCAGCTAAGGCTGTGGCCGAGAGCCCCAGCTCACGCCGCCGTGATTTGCAGAAAAAGCAACAGAACCCAGAGCGGTGGCAGGAGGTCGCGTGTGGTTCTGTGTCCAGACCCCATGGCCCCTGGGGTGGGGGTACTTAGAGAAGGACTTTGCACCATCTGTGGCCCCTCAGGTAAGGAATTCTGCATATTACTTAAAAATGTTAAGTATTAGCAGTAAACATCTGGTTATTAAAGAGTCACGATGTAATTTTGGGGTGCGTACAGAGCGAGAACTGGAAAAGGGTTCTTTTTTTTTTTTTGGTTAATATTTATCCGTATTCAATTCTACCTGAAATCTTTATCATTAGCATATAGAATATTTCTTTTTTAATACAAAACCACGTGTGAATGAAGTCTTAGACATGGTCTAAGTAGCGTGAAGATGACTTTCACTTAGAGAAGGAATCTGTGATTTCAGGACGGGGACGGAGGCCGGAAGCAGCGGCACCGAGTTTCTGAAGTCACGGAGCCCACTCCCCATGGTGACTGTGCCGCAGGCGGGCTGCAGAGAGCCAGCCCGTGTCCTCCGTACTGTTCTCATACCAATTCATTCTGTTTAACTCCCGCTGTCAAGACTCACAGTGCTGGACATCCTTCACACGAATGCTGTGACTCGGGGAAGCAGATTATTTTTCTCATTTTACAGCTGAGGAAACTGAGGCCCAAGGAGATTAAGTGACTTGTCAACCCCAAGATATAAAGTGAATGCCAGAGCTAGGACGGGACATAAAAATCCTATTTATTCTCTTCCATGCCAGGGATTTGTAGACTCTTCCATCCGCTTCAACAAGAGTGATCTGTGTTTGTACGTTATATATTAAATTCTGTGCTTGAAGACTTCATTTAAGCTTTTTGTGTACCTCAGTCACCTGTCCTCCGCTCCCTCGGGGATTTCGTAAGACGGAGCCCTGGGCGAGTCTTCCTAAGACCACAGGCTTCCTTCTCCCAAGGTCATTTGCACTGAGAAGTGTGCCAAACTTTGTCTTTAAGACCCAAAGGAAAAGAGCCTTGCAACATGCTCATCCAGCAGTGTCTTGATTTTCTCAAAGCTGGGTTGCCTTCGCATAGCCTTGGTGGAGTGACCAGTTGTCCCAGCTTGCCCCGTAGAGTGAGGTTTCTGGGACACAGGGCTTTCAATACTAAAACTAGCAGGTCTCAGGCAAATGGGATGGTTGGTCACCATGCGATAGACACGAGGCTCTGAAGGACAGGTCCCCTCTCTCCACAGACCCTATTTGTGGAGTGCAGCTCCCGTCTGAGAACTATTTGACTTTAAACTGATCATGGTTGCCATTGACCATGTGTGTGAGAAAAGTGTTTATGTCTGTGAGAAATGTTTCGAATTAAACCACCAACCAATCAAAACTAGATCTCGCTGTTATTTGAATATGAAGATCAAATGGTGATTTCAAACAAATGCTTGCTTCTAAACAGCTGTAAATTGTACTATGTTGGAAGCATTCCCCTCAAATTAATGTCCACTGGAAACTGTGAATGTGACTGTATGGAAATAGGATTTTTGGTGATAAAATTAAGCTAAAATGAGGTCATACTGGATTAGGGTGGGCTCTAGCTCCAACGTGACTGTCGTACCTGTAAGTAGAGGAAAATCTGAACAGAGACAAACAGGAGAGAAGACCATGTGAACACTCGGACAGACATTGGAGTGACACTTTCCAAGGCAGGGAATATCAAGATTGCTGGCAACCACCAGGTACTAGAAGCCGGGAGGAAGTGTTGAAGGGTTCCTCCCAAGATTCTCTGGAGAGAGCACAGAGCAGCCGACACCTTTATTTTGGACTTCTGTCTTCCAGAGCTGAGAGAGGATAAATTATTGTTGTTTTAAGTCATCCAGTTTGCGGTAATTTGTTACAGCAACCCTAGGAAACTAATATACAAATCAAGGTTCTTTTTTGTTTGTTTGTTTTTGTTTTTTTAAATGAAGAATTTCTAAGTGAGTAATTTGAAGAGGAACTTAGAGCTGTTCCCAATAAGAAAATGTTCCTTGACACACCTGAGGTCCATACATTTTTTTTTTTTTCGTGTATACTCACTGCCTTTGCAAATGCTCTCAGTGAATATAGCATATGGCATTATTGTTTACTTGTCTCTTCTTATTAATCTTGGAATCTTCAAAGTCTAGCAAAGAGTCGATCAAGAATTTCTTCTTTTCTTTTTTTCCAAGATGCATACTTTATGAATATATTATTCTTACACATCTGGGTGACAGACTTAATACAAGAATTTGTTCCTAATAATATTTCTTGAATCAATGAATAACTATAAGAACACAGATCTATGATTATTTAAGCATTATTTCAATCCTGTCTATTCCGTGTAGGATAAATGACCTTATTTTATGGCATTGACTTATTTTAGATACGGAAAACTGGAGTTAAAACACTAAGCTTTTCAAAAGACAGAGGCCAGACCCCAAGATATCATGAAAACTCCCTCCGTGCCCATTAGTATGAAATGGTGCTATCTCAGACTTCCCACAGGGAGAGGGAGAGAACTCGGTTTTCCTTCGGCTCCAGCATTCAGCTTGGACCCTGGTTCAGGTTGAGCAAGCGGCTCGGCTGCTTCCAGGCATGGGAGAGTTCAGCTCACCTCGCTGGCATGACGGCTGCTGAGTCACCACATAATCTTGGTCCTTCACATTAATTACTTCGGTCTTTCTGCCTTACGCCAGGACACAGCTTATGTGACAGAGCAAACGAACTCAGAGTCGTTCAACCTGGTCTATGCTTCCCTCAGTCTCATTCTGACCTATTCTTATTAAATGAAATTTCTGACGCATAAGAAGTCAAAATTCAGGATACAGGGAACATTTATTGTCTGGGAGAGAAAAGAAAAACAACAAGAAAACAACTTCGAATTCAGGCATCCTGGTAGGAACTTTCTTAAGAAGGAAGGGAAGTCGTTTTCTATCTTTGACACCTAAAAATAGTTTTTTTACTTATTGCCTGTGAAAGGAACTTAAGCTGTGTTTAACAACAACAACAACAGCAACAACATACCAACTTTGTTTAACGTTTTTGGGAGGTTTTTCTCAGTCGGCAGGGACAGAGGGGAGGGTGGCACTGGCCAGGAATTGTTGCTTTTGTATTTGTGTATTGCTCGAATTTTCTCAAGCAAGTTCGTATTGCTTTTGTGATCAGGAAAAGCAATAAAGAGAAATTATTTCCTTGAGGGTAAAAGTGTTGGGAAGGAATGAGTCCTTTCAGAAAACAATTTCTGGAAAGCCTTGTACAATTTCAGGTAAGCTTTTGTTGCTAGGGAGTTGCTAAGGAACGTCAAGTTTTTCATAGAAACCTCCTGAGCGGTGATTGATGGGTGGAAGAAAATGCCACATGCCTTTAATGACTAGGAGAACATTCTTTCCTTCAGACTGGAAGTGATCCGGGCAAAGTTCATGGTTACCATACCAGGAGAGAATGTCTACTTTGTCTCTTGGTGGAAAGCCACCGAGAGGGGTTGGTGACAGTGAAGGTGGGACATAAACCAGATACTACATGGAGATGTGGCATAGAGCTCGGTGCAAGGCAGACACTCACATATCTTTAAGTCTCATCACCAAAATGGAAAATCATTGGGAGATGACCTCTGATAAAAATAGCAAAGGAGAGCAGTTGCAAAATGAACCGAAATACTCATCCTCAGTCAGCGTTCACTGGTCATTAACTGGTTCTGATGTGACAAAGCCAGGTTTAGCCTTAAAGCGTTGGATTCAAGAAAGGATTAACTGTTGTAAATTACACAGATATATCTTAATCTATGTCTTTGCATAATAGGGTTGAAATCGGTTCACGACAGTTTAGAAATGCTGATAAATGTACCAAATTAAAATGAGACATTTTAATAATTTCAATCACTGTTGGAAGAGGAGAAAAAGAGTGGATTGTTATGGATCTGGGGCAGTTTTTCTCTGTTGCTTCTGATGGCTTTGGAAATTAAGGCGGTGTCCAGTGTCTGGGGCAAACCCCCCCGCAACGTTATATGCCCGCTTTGTGGGTCTCACCGGCTAAACCCCACGTGTTGGCAGGGCCGTGTTCCTCCTGAAGACTCTACAGGAAAATCCATTCTCTAGCCATGTCCAGGTCTCAGAAGCCGCTGGTGTTCCCGGCCTGTGCCCGTCTCCTGTCCTCAAAGCCAGCAACGTGTGATCGCGTGTTTCTCCTGTCACGTCACCGCGACGCTCTCGCCTTCCTCTTCCCATTTAAGAATCGTAGTGACCGTATTGGACTTCTTCAGAGGACCCAGGGTAATCTTCCTGTTTCAAGGTCAACTGCCGAACAGTCTTAAGCCCCTTTTGCGATGCAGTGTAACACATTCCCAAATTCTAGGGATTAGAATGTGGACACTTGGCACGACGTCACTACGCCTATCACAGTATAAAAAGTCTCCATGCATAATTCTGGGTGCACACAGTTTGGGTGGAAGGCCCTATTGTCTGTACTGGGAATCTGGCCTGCCTTAGGCAGCCAGTATTTCCTGTTGAGGTCATAGCTATTCTTGTTATTTTATAAAATGTACACTTATATAGATGACACCCAACATATTGGTTCTGTCTGTCCAGCTGTCTCCTGTTGATAGTGCTTCCTTCCATTATGTGGATGGGTTTGGGGTTCTAGGGTTAGGAGGTCAGGGCCAAGGTCACAGGCTGAGCCCACATGAGCACCTGGCCCAAGCCAGGCCATTCAGCATACTGCCCTAGGATTTTCCACACTGCACCTGAATGAGTCCCAAAACGTCCACCTTGTTGGTGCTGGCCGCCATATTTCTGGCCCCATGGGGAAAGCAACCAGAGGGAGAGGGCGTGAGGCTGGGAAGCAGGGAGAGGCTGAGATGTGAGAAGACTGAGAAAGACAGGAAGCGTATGAGTCCTGGGTCCCGTGGTTTCAGCTGCTCTGTGATTCTTCCTCGCTTGGGTCAGACAACTCCTCCTGCTGTTTACATAACGGTCCCGCTTCCCATAATGCTCCCTTTTGCCTCAGCTGGTAGGTGTTTGTAGCTAACCAGTAAAGCAATTTTCAGTAATTCCATTTAGATGTAGAAGTAAAAATAAGGGTGTAAAAGGGACCAATAGTTAATTTAAAAAAGATGTCTGTTCAAGGGAGGAGGAAAAAAACTGCAATGGAAAATTGAGACATTTTATATGTATAAAAGAAAAAAAAATACGTAAGATGTGAAGAATCAGAGCAGAGGCCGTGTTGAAGAGGGGAAGGGAGAGGCTGCCTGCCTGACTCTTCAAGCAGAGGCTGCTGGAGAGAGTTTGTACACCTGCTTACACTTGGATATCGACGTTTTATTTATGCATCCAAAATCGTATGACAAAGAGACTCCACTCATGTTGTTTTCTGCCTCCCTGTCTCTCTTTCTCTATTACTTTCACTCTCTAGCTTTCAATTTATACAGAGAGATTCCAAACGTAGGTAAAAATTACAGATCAGAAGGGGGAAACTATCAGATGGTGATGACCTACTGGCTTGTCCGTAATGTGACTTCAGAAAATCCGTATTCTGAGACTTGTCCTCCAAGTCGGGAAAGGCTTGTAGAACACAGGTGTTCCAGGTAGGACCTTACAGATGAAGCATACCCCAGGTGTTGGGGAGCCTCAATGGCCATCTAAACGTGCACGTTCAGGTCCCCAAGTGAGAGAAGCGAAGTAACTCACCTAACCGGGGTACGATGCATGCTGGGTGTAGAAAGCTTAGTGTCGGCTTACACGGTCTTCGCCGAGGGCTGGAGGAGAGCCTCGGGAGGCAGCAACCGTGGGAACTAGTGGGTCAGGTGTTCTCGCCTGGGCCTGGGGCAGGGCGGGCTCAGGGACGTTAGGAGGGGAGCCGTCGCGGGTTTTTTGCTCACGTGGTCCTCTGGCTCATGAAGTTTGTTGGCTGTGAGTTGATGGAGGTCTTTGACTCTTTACCAGGTAGCCTGCAGCACTGGGTGTCCCCCACTCCTGGCTTATGTTGACCTCACATCGGGGCTTTGCGGTCGGGAGGCTGTGGGAGTAGAAATTGGGTCGGCGGGAGAGGCAGCGTCCTGGTGAAAGTATGACATGACAAAGTCGAGGAAGGGCTGGCCGAGGGACAGGGTAGCAAACGACACAGGGAAAACAAATTGCCTGAGGGCAGTCTGATAGAAAGCGAGGTGGTCAACGTCACCACTTGGCTGACACAACGATTTTGTCAATAAAGTCCGCGATGTTTTGAGTGTTGGTTATTTTTGTACCACAGAGATGGTTTCGCGACAGTTTTCTGGTCGACCACCCAAAGATTTCTTTGCTCGTTGAATTTACTTCAACATTAGGAGTCACTTCCACTGATTTTTTCTCGGCCAGACTGGCTGGAGCTGAGGGAACACAGGCGAGGTAGACCTTTTGCCCCTAGGAGAAGTGGTGTCTGCCACTGGGGAGAGAAGGCGGTCATATTCCAGAGCTAGGGCAGGAGCTGGAGTCTGCGAGCTTGGGATAGGGGATGGAGTCAGACTGTTGGAATGGGAGCAAAACATGGACAGCGTCATGAAACTCAAGGTCAAGGAGCCTGAAACTCAAGGTCAAGGAGCCTGAAACTCAAGGTCAAGGAGAACTTCACCACAGAGGTCATCACACACAGGTCAAGGTGGAATATTTCCAAATTGGTACCTTTTGGAAGCCTTAAATTCCACGCAATGGGAAGCATCCCTGAGTAATGAGGCAGTGGAGAGAGTGCCTGACACATCCAAACCCAAGGCCAGTGCAGGATGCAGGGGTCACCTCTCCTACCTTCCTACCCTTAGGAAAAAAGTCAGGGGCAGACGGAAGGTCTTGACACCAAAAGGAATCTACCTTTTTTTTTTTTTTTTTTTTTTTTTGCTGAGACCTGTCCTCCAAATCAGGAAAGTAGAAATGTCATGTAAATAGGAAGTGTGACAATGGCCACGCCACCCACAGCAACATCCTCTCCTGACAGAGAAGCAGCCGGTCTCTCGTTCAGCTCACTGGGACACCTTCCACTCACTCGGCTGGCCTCAGGTAGCGCTGTAGGCTGGGCGATCTGAGGTCCCTTCAGCTGTGCCTGTCACCGCCCTCGGACGCCGCCCACCAGCCTTTGTCTTTATTTCCTTTGATTCTCTGAAATCTGAGCAAACCCATCCATCTCGCCTCCTCCAGCGCCGTGTGTTCTGTGCAAACGCATCCCCGATTCTCTGCGAAACGTCTGGCGGCAAATACGTCCTTGTGGAGAAGCCAAGGATCAGAGCTCGTAGACTGCTCGAAAGTCTGAAGAGTGTTCTTAATCGAAAACCGAATACATGCATGTGCCACAAATTTCGGCAGAACTGAAGGATATATGGTGGAGGTAAAATTCTTCCTCCTATCCCAGGGAACTTCTGCTATTTACCAGGGGAGACATCGCTGCCTGCGTGTCCTTCCAGAAATTTCTGTGCATGTATTCATTTTTGAACTAACAACCAACCTCTTTCAACGACTCGTTATTATTTTCCCCTGGTAACTTTATCTTGAAACCCGTGTTGGCACCGGGGATGAGTGAAGACATCGCTGTTGCAATGACAAGGGCTAAGATGTCTCAGTGGCATGGGGCCAGAGGGTGACGTCCCTGAAGGGCAGCAGCTCCGAGCTCAGGGCTGGGGGGTTAGCGACCATGGACGTCATCGACTAGCAGGAAGCTGGCTTCCGTCATGTTCTCCGAAGCCATTGCGGTATTTTTCTTAGTTGCTGGTGGCTGTCTCTTTCTGTTCACAGGTATTGTGAGACTATCACCCAGATTAAAATAGCGAGTGTCAGATCCACCGACATATGGGGCACCAAGTGGGGAGGCTTCATTTCATCCCCTCTCCCCTGGGAGAAGCAAACTACCGATCCGGCCTTTGCTCTTTGCAAAACTCCTCGTGTGCCGTTGATGACTGTCTGTCTTGTCAGTGAATTTATAGCTCATAAGCAGAGAAGGCCGTGTTAGCATGCGTTGGCTTCACGAGCCTCGTTACCTATTATGACAGTTGTCCATGTAAAGAGTTGAATCCCAAGGAAGCGTGAGCGGTCACAGCCCCTCGACCCCGCAAGGAAATGAGGCCAAATCAAATGCTAGAATTCGCTCTCATTTGTTGATTTTCCTCTGAACTCCGTGGGAGCCAGCTTTGAATGATGAGTACCGAGGGGAAGCCAGCCGACGTGTTTATACACGGGGTGCCTAGGAAGCCACGTCTTCACACTGTTTCTTGTATTTACAGAAAACAAACATATGGCTTGGCGATGTGTCGAATATATATCATATATCTATGTATTGCTATTTTTACAGCTATATCTTAAACCATAGAATTTTGCAGTTGAAAGAGATGATACAGATCATTCTCTGCCTGGTGGATTTTGATTCTCCAGTTCGTTTTTAGGTGAGGAAAATAAAACCTCAGGAGAGTGAAGGCCTTGCCCATGGAAGCAGGTTATTCGGGGGCAGAGCCGGGCTAGAAGGCGGGAAGGCTGGCTCCTCCTGGTTCCACCCCCTCGCCCAATCAGGGTCCTGTCTCTGAGTGTCTCTGCCCTCTCTGCTCCTGGAGACCAACCCCCTAGCTGCACCTCCTGACCTCCCTTCTCGGTTTGGCCAATGGGAGGCTCTCGCCTAAGATGAACGGGCAGCATAGACAGGCTGGGCTGTTCCCTCCCACCCACTCCATTTTGACATCCTGTCTCTGACAGTGGCTCTGGCCCTTCACGAGGACCCTTCCCTCCTCCCGGGTTGCAGCTCTCACCTGTCTTTCCCATCTCCTTGGCCTTAGGCATGGTGACACTGCCCACTGTGGCAAGTCTGTGGGTTCCTCAGACCCTCAGGCTTGTGTGGTCCCCCAGCCCTCTCCACACCTCTGGGCCAGGCAAGGAACCCCTCCACCTGAGACTCTTCACTCGAACTGTTTCCTGCCAGATCCCCGATGGATGTACCAGGTGTCCTGAATCCCCATCCAGGTTGTTCTTACTTCCCCATGTCGCCTTGTGGGCATCTCTGCAATCTAGCGTGGTGCCTGGTGCACAAAGGTTAGCAAACACGTCTGGAGTGAATGAATGACTGCACACACTCTACTCAATGCCTGCAGAAAAAAAGCCATAAATTCCAAAAAGAACAAGAATTGTTGTCCAACATCTATGCAAAATGTATTAATTTGGAAGTTTTCCTAAAATTGGAAAATCACGTTGATGAGCAAAAGCGTCGATGCAGAAGTTTTCTAAGGAAGTTCAGAGACTGTGCAAAGGAGGGAAGACACTGTGGCCTAATAGAGGTGTGACCTCATTTGTGCTCCGAGCTAGCGAAACGTGGCCCGCAAGTGACGTGAACACGTGTGGCAAATCAGAAATGCCCCCCTGAGCATGGCTGACCACGGGCCACAGTGGGAGGAAGCCTATGAGAGTCTCGGAGGCCTTCTCGTTCTACTCCATCTTTAGAGAAGGGGCACCTGTGGTCTGGGGAAGCAAAGTGAGCGTGGGAAGCTGCATAACGGCCCCCAAGAGGTCCCCACCTTAATTCCTGGAGCCTGTGACTATGCCACCTTACAAGGTGAAAGGGGCTTTGCAGGTGTGATTAAGTCACGGATGTTGCAATGGGGAGATCATCCTGGACCATCTGGGTGGGCTCAATGTCATCACAAGGTCGTGATACAGGGGAGGCAGGAGTAGGAGATGCGAGGAAGGGACAGGAGGTCGGAGCGACGCAAGGAAGGGGCTGTGAGCCAAGGGACGCAGGCGGCCCCTCGCGGCTGGACAAGGCGAGGCCGTGGAGTGTGCCCCGAGGCCCCCGGAAGGTCGCAGCCCTGGGGAAACTTGATTTTAGTCATCAGTGTTCCGGAACTGCGAGGTAGTAGATTTGCGTTGTTTTAAGCCACCAAGTGGGTGGTGATTCGTTACGGCAGTGCTATAGACAGAATCACGTCCCTGTCCCCAAATTCAGACGTGAAACCCTCCCCTCGGCGTGACCGTATCTGAAGATGGACCCTGAGGGGGTGATGAGTGAAATGAGGTTATAAGATGGGGCGCTGATCCGAGAGGGTGTGTCCTTGTGAGACGTGCTCGCTCCCTCCCCTCCCCCTCTCCTCACACCCTCAGAGGAAAGGCCACGTGAGGACAAAGTGGCCACCTGCGCATTGGGAAGAGGGTCTCACTTGGACCTTGAGATGGAATTTCTGGCCTGCAGAACCGTTTCTGTCATTCAAGCCACCCGACCTGTGGTATTTTGCCACGACAGCCCCAGTGGACTAGGACAGTCGTTCTGCATGGGTCAGCAAAGCTGAGTTCTCCCCGAGTCTGTCCATTGCCCATGGGTGGAGGGGTCTCGGGCAATCACGTGACTTCTGCACTGCACTTTCTCCACCTTCGCAGTGGAGCTAGCACCGTGGGGCCTGAATATTTATCACAAAGCACTAAGGGTCTAGTGCAAGAAGTGACTGTTCCTTTGGAATAGTGCAGTGGTGGACGATTGTAGGGTGCAGTATTTTTATAAGCTCGGGGCTTGAGAGGTACTGAGTGACGCTGACCTGCCCACGTGGGAACTTCCTAGCACCTGGACAGCTCGTCTATAAAAGGTGGAAGGCGCCACATCACTCCTAAGGACCCATCAGCATCCAGACTCTATGTACTTGGTGCCGCCCCTCATTACCCACGGCGCTGGGGCGCCCAGGACCTCGGGGCAGAGTGGGCCGTCAGGTCTGTGGGAGAAGGGCACAGGCATCGTGATGATGAAACCGGAGCTGCTACCTCGAGGCACTGGTCATCACAGTCATGCTTCACAGATGTCACCGAAAAGTAACTTAGGAACCTGGCTATTTGATGGTATATCTGGCTTATTAAAACAATTAGCCTGGTCAAAGGGCTCTAATTAGGAGAGCATTAACCATAAAGTCACGGCGGTTTCTTGTTGGCTATATTATGGGGTACCTAGGAAATTGGAGGGTGCCCAAATGATCAAAGACCTGCAGGAACTCCAAGGCAAATAATTGTGGAGGCACTGATGGGGAATGGGGAACCTTTCCAGGGGCTGTACCTCCTGTGGGGACAGAGCCCTGGGACCTTCAAAAAAGGCCTGGCCGGTGAAAACAAGCTGGGATTATTGCAAGAACAGACAAAGAGACAAAAGGAACAGAATAGACCAAGAAAACAAAGAGCTCAGAGACAGACATAGGTGTAGGTGGAAACCTAACTTACGATAAAGGTGACACCCTAAATCAACGGGGAAAGACAGGTTGTTTTATAAATGGTGTTGGGGGAATCAGCCAGTTATACAGAGAACAAAGAAAGCAGATTACCACCCAGCGTCGCATGCAGAGATGGAATCCAGTTGCGCCTAAACGTGAACAATAAAGTATAAAGTTAATTGCAAGTGTGTGTCTATCCTTGTGACCTAGGAAGGGGAAGGACATCTTAAATGAAACTCCAACGTCACAAACTATAAGGCAAGAACAAAACAGCAAATTAAGGCTTATCTTTTGTTGTTCACAAAGTCTACCAAACTCGTACAACTCAATGATAAAAAGATAAATAACCTGAATTAAAAATGACAACAGATATGAATAGACATTTTCCCCCAAAAGATATACGAATGGTCCACAAGTGCATGAAAAGATGCTCAACATCATCAGCCATCAGGCAAATGCAAATCAAAACACAGCGAGATGCTGTTTCATGCCCACTGGGATAGCTACAATAAAAAAGACAGAATGTGGAGAAATTGGAACCATCATGCACTACTGGTAGGAATGTAAAATGGTTCAGCCACTGTGGAAAACAGCTTGGCAGTTCCCGAAAGTGTTGAATATAGAGTTACCACTCAGTTTTACCCTTAGTTATATGCCCAAGAGAAATAAAAACATGACCACACAGTATTTTTTTATATGTGAATATTCATCATAACATTACTCATAATAGCCAAGAAGTGAAAACAACCCAAATGTCTGTCACTCGATAAGTGAATAAACAAATGTGGTGTAGCCATACGATGGAATATTATTCAGTAATGGAGAATGGGATACTGATCATGCTAAGGATGAGACACCGATACATCCTATACTGAAAATAGTAGGCTACGTGGAAGAAGCCAATCACAAAAGACCACATATTGTATGAATCCATTTATATAAAATGTCCAGAACAGGCAAATCTCCTGAAACAGGAAGTTGATTAGCGGTCGCTTAGGGAAGGTGTTTGATGGGGGTGGGGGGCGGGGAGGGGAGTGGAGGTGGGAAATGGAGCGTGACTACTAATGGGTAAATGGCTTCTTTTGGCGATGATGGAGATGTTGTTAAAATGGATTGTAGTGACGGTTGCACAGCTCTGTGTATATGCTGTTGTATATTCTAAAAACCATTGAATTGTATACTTTTATTAGGTGAATTGTACACTATGTGATTTATACCTCAACTAAGTTGTTACAAAAGTATACTGTAAATTTAATAAAAATGTATACGAACGAGAGAGGACATTTGTAGTGTTTAGAACTGAAAAGGAAATAATGTTTACACAAAGAAACACTGCAAATCAACAAGAAAAGGGTATGAATTGGTAATTTACAGAAAACTCTAAGAGCAGCAATTGCATGAAGAGATACTTCGACTCCTTTGTAGAAAGAGCAACGCAAGTTGAAACCTCAGTGAGACCTCAGTTCACACCCGCGAGACTGGCAGCAGCCAGAGAAACAGCGTGGAGCGTGGGTAACGCCAGTGCCAGCAGAGACGTGGGCCGTGGGACCCCTCGCGCACTGCTGGTGGGGTGTAGATGGCTACACCCTGTGCAGGGAGAGTCTGACAGCGTTCAGCCAACGATCTCTAGGTTCACCATCCATCCCAGAGTCATCGATTGATAAACTGAGGTTACTCCTACTTTTGGGTACACACACACACACACACCTCGGCTATACCCTTAGGGACAGGTAGGAGATCGTTGGCAGTGTGCGCGCTCCTGTGTTTGTGTGTGTGTGTGTGCATGTGTGCGAGAGAGAGCAAGAGAGAGCGCATGCGTGTGCAAGTGTGTGTGTGTGTGTGTGTGTGTGTGTGTGGGCAGGCGGTGGTGAGGGCTAAAGTCAACCAGAGCACCTATCACCTGGGCGAAGAGGTGGAGTGTGGTAGGCACACACCACGGAGCTCTGAGCAGCCCTTAAAAACGATGCAGGCGACGCGCACGGAGCAGCATGGATTTGCCCTACACACGTCCATGCGTGAAGAACTTCAGCGTGCGCCACGCCAGGCAAACCTGGTGACGGAGGTCACAGACACGGCACGCACCAAGGACTGCGCCTGTTAAGGATGCAGTAAGTTAGAAGATGGACGCTGAGCCTTGGCCACGCTGCCTCGAGGGGAGTGGCCGATGGGAGTGTGGAAGGGGACAGCATCGGCGAGTCCGACGAGAGGCGGAGATCGTGGTCTGAGTGATTACAAGGTTCTGGTCCCCCCCGCCCCAGAATAAGCAACCTCTACCCTGGTTCCAGCCCCTTTGTTTGGGCCTAAATTTTCTCGAGCTCCAGCGGCCCGCGGAGCTCTTTCCCGAGGGCAGGGTCGTGGGGCGGACCCTGGAGCGCCTCTTCCGCCTGGTTCGAGGCGGGGACCAGGGTTCTGAACGAGCGGACCCAGTCTGAGTCCGACAGAGCTGGCCCTTGGTGCCTTTGAGAAGCTGAGCAGGAGGGACCTGGCGACCCTCGACGAGATGCTTCCTCTCCGCGCTCACCGCTGTGGCCTTGGCCTCGGTCTGGTGTCGGGGTTCCTGTCGCCCTTGCCTCCTGGGATTGCCATCTGCTCCACGCTCACGTGACAGGTGGGCCGGCTTTGCCTGCTGCACGTGGCGTTGGCTCCCAGCCGTTGCCTCACTGGCTCTCAGAGTGGCCGCCGTGCCAGCTCGGCGCTCACAGCTTCTGTGGCCTCGTCCCCAGGAGCAGGGACAGGGTGACGTCTCTGGTCCTCGTGCAGGTGAGAGTGTGTCGTCTGGGTCTGGAGTGAGAGCCACCGAAGGCCGGACAGCCTCCAGGAGCCCCTTCGCCCTTGGCGATGCCCTGCCACCGCGTGGGTCGCACGGCTCGGGGGACAGCACCAGTCAGGGCTCTTCCTCCTGGTGGCGCATACCATCCTGGCAGAAAAGCCGGGGGCCATCGCGCGGCCGTATGGCCACGGAGCCACTCAGCGGGCATCAGGGAGCTCACGGAGCAGAAGCGAAATGTCCCGGCTCAGAGCTGCCAGGCCAGATGACATCCCTAACAGCCACCACTTTCTTTTGGAGGATCAGAGCTGCACAATGCAGAGCCGGAATCCGGCCCTGTCACAAACAGAGGCCTTTTCTTCTGCAGGCTGGTGACTTCATTATGCATTCGAGGCTGTGGGAAGCCTCGGGCTTCCGCCAGGCCTGGCACAATGGCTGGGAAAGCAGAGGAGGGTGCCGGGAGCGGGCCCTGGCCGAGAGTCAGCGAGAGGATCAGGTGAGAGAGGGCGAGTCGCACGTCCTGAGCCCCGATTGTCATGCTGGTCATGTCCGGCCTCGCTGCGCACAAAACGCCCTCTGTGTGCGGGAATCAGCTGGGGCGGGGGCCGGTTTCCTTTCGCACCTCCCCAGGGAGGAGGCTGAGACAGGACACAGGCCGAGCGGAGCCAGCTAGTGAGGGGCGAGCAGGGGCCCGGGCTTCCGTCAGCACTGGCTGTGTCCTGGTGAGGACTGGTGTTCACACGTGTCCCCGAAGCTCCCAGACACCCTCTCACTGTACCAGGAGACCCGACGTCCGCCTCCGGCGATGGCCACAGGATCAAATCCCATCAGGGACACAATGGTCTTTGCTGAAATAGAAGTTAGGAATCAACAAATTCTTCTCTTGGGCCAGAGAGTCGGTCCCCAACATGGATGGATAGAATGCAACACCAGTTTACAGAACAAATTTCCTTACTTCGCTTTGGCCACCGTAATGGTGGATAGATGCCATTAGCCCATTTCACAGATGAAATTGAAACCTGGATAATTCAGGTAACGTGTTCACCAGGCTGCAGCCCTTGGCAATTTTAATCCTCCAAGTTCAATGATTCTTCCCCT
>CM053503.1:165509715-165532675 GCA_028627145.1 Eidolon dupreanum | reverse complement strand
ACCCCACCTTCAGGCTAAAAGCGCTCACCTTGGATGCACCCCCCCGATCCACGTGGTCTGACCCATCGGCCTCCCTGGCCTCACCACGGTGCTGCTGCACCCCCTCTCCCTCGCTCACGACCCTCGGTCCCACGATTCACCGCACCCTTCCCCACCCCAGGGCCTTGGCACGGGCCGGCTCTCTCTCATGAACCCCCTTCTCCCTCTCATTCCTCAGGTAAGTCCTGCTCACCTCTGGACCTCAGGACACCAGTCACTTCCCAGGAAGGTTCCCACACCTCCTCAAGCCACCCCCCTCATCTCACTCTGGCCTGTGACTCCATCCCCGTCCCACTGCACCTTTTCTTATCGATTAGTGATTGACGTCTGTGGTGATTGACATCTGTCTTCCCCTGGACCACCTGCTTCATGGAGACAGCCGTGACCACACCTGTCATCTCGCCATTGGGTCCCCGGCACCTTGCGAGTCCCTGCGACGTGCTGAGCACCCTGCAGATGCCCGTCCACCGAAGGAAGGATGCGAAGCCACATGCCGATGACTGGTGGTCATCACAGTGGTGTGCAGCCGGTGCCGGGTCGCCCTGGGCGGCCACTCTGCCGGTCGACGCGGAGGTCTGACTCGCTGACCATGGCCCACGCCAGACGGGACACAGCTGTTACGGCTCTCTGGAAGGTCTGCATTTCTGGCCGAGGTACATGGGGATCACGAAAGCCCCTTTGCCTGGGGAAGCCTCTCCCCAGTTCCCGCCTCGGCTCGGCTCGCCAGGCAGGGCACCCGCTCACACTTGGTAGGTGGCACCGCAGTCGAGTTGACTGCCACTCGAAGCGCGGGGCATACCACTGCGAACACAGGGTGTCTCCAGGTGGCCCCCAGCATTTTTATATTAATAGGCATGCGTATCGCTTATTCAGACGTGTATTAAAAACATATGTAAACCAGCATGTCCAGCCTGGGGTCTCACAGGTCGTATTGCTCGGGATAAGGCTAAATAAGAAAGAAAATAAATAAATAAAATGCATTTACAAAGTCTGTTTACAGAAAAAGTCAGCTAAGCCACGTTTGACAAACTGTGCCCCTGACCCAGATTTGGTCCCCAGTCTGTTTTTATGTAGCTCACGAGCTAAGAATGTTGGTTTTCTAATGTTTTTTAAAGGGTATTAAAAAAAAAAAAAGCACAGATGACAGACCCCGTGTGGCCCACAAAGCCCCACATGCTCTCTCTCTGGCCCTTTTCCGGCCAGGTTTCTGACCCCTGACCTGAGACCACAGGGAGGCGACAGGCAGACGCCGCAGTGGCGCTGGAGAGGGTGCGTGAGGGGCCCTCGGTGTGCACGGGGCTCAGAACGTCCAGGACGCCTGGCTCCAAGCCCACGACCGCGCGATGGGGACTCTCGAACCCCCGTCTTTATCTGGAGTGTCATCGGAAGATAAAGGGGGAGAAGGTAGGCCTGAGAAAAGCCTGTCGACCTGATGGACACAGTCACGTGACACCTGTGAGCACAAGGGGGCCAGAGAGACCCTCCAGGGGCAACGCAGGCCGTCGGAACCCAGCGGGCGCCCCACGACCAAGGCAGCCAGCGCCAGGAGCTTAGCTCCATGCAGACACGCCCAGGCTTCCGAGCCCAAGGAGGCCCGGGTCTCAGCTCCAAATCTCGGGGTGACCCTGAAGTTGCTACCAGCTGGAGGCGGCCAGCTCACCTCGCCCAAGCCGCGGGCAAGTTCCTTCCTGGCGGGAGACGTCGGCAGCCTCACCTGCCACACTGAGCATCGATCGTCACGTAGTCGGTCTGCACGTCATCGCCAGCGTTAAGTTAGATGGCTTCTGGCTTTCCTTATGGTAAATAAAACAACGTTGACTATGCTTAATGCCTATTTACAAGTATTTATTTACATTGCCTAAGAGTGTTTTTTCTAAATAAAATTCCAGGGCTAAACGCAAGGTCATTTTTAAGATTCTTGGTACACAGTGCTCCGTTTTTTTCAAAACATCTGAACCATTTTGTACTTCCCCCCGCAGTGGGAGAGCACGCTTATTTCCTTGGAAAAGGTCAGCTTAGGACAGTCCAGTTAAAAGGAAGGGAGGAAAAAACCCTTTCGTCCTGATATTTATTTATTTATTGCAACTTGAATGGGCTCTTTGAATCCTGTAAAGGTTGGACTTTTTCTCTAAATGTTGTTAAGCCTGTAGCGGTTTTATTAAAAATACGTTATTCTGTGTCTTCTGCGAGGCAGATGCCAAGATAGGATTAGCCTCGTCACAGGTCCCCCTGGCAAGGAAGCCTGGTGGGAAGTGGGACAGTGGAGGGCAGCAAGGACGGTTTGATCCCGCGGGGAGTCAGGGAGGGGGAAGGTAGGGAGCTTCTGAAGAGCTGCCCTCAGCTACAGAGTGGTCTGGGGGAGTCCTCAGCCAATGAAGCCCGTCGAAGGAGTCCCACGTCCCCAGGGATGGGCTGCCTTGGTGGCCTTGCTGCCCTCTGTGCCTGGCTGGGAGCAGCCCTTGGGAGGTGCAGCCTCAGTGTGAACGTGGTGGCAAGTTTGAGCCAGCCAGACCCCCCACCCCGTCAGTGACGGTCCCCGTGGCTGGTGACCTGACAGGGTCACTTCCACGGCCACGTGAAGTCCCTCACCCGGTTCCCCCACTCACCTGTAGGTATCTCAGTGTGATTGACTTGATTTGCATGAGACTTTACTTACTAGCTCTTTGCTCACCAATAATCTCTAAGATATGTTCTTCAATTTATGATTTTTCTTTTCGGTTTTTGTACAGATTGTTAATGTAGTCGAATTTGTTTTCCTTCCTGTCTTTACATTGTAATCTCAAGAAACAAGCTTCTTTTGTTTGAATTGTTACATTTAACTTTCGAATCATTCTAAAATTTATTTTAACATAAAGTTTAAAGTTAAGTATAAATCGTTTTAAAATTCTAAATCACTAGCTAATTTAGAATTGTTTTTTTTTTAACAATTCTTCCCTACCTTTTTGATTCAAAGGGCCACTTTTATCAAATATTATATCTTTCATGTGTTTTTTTGATACAAATTGTGTGCCCGTGTCTATTATTTTCTCAGCACCACAATTAATCTCTGACAGCAACTCAGCAACAAGAGTCACATGCGTCACATGTTTATTACGCACCGGAAAGTGTGCTAAGGACTTTTTATCTGACTATCTCATTTAATGCACAAGACCAACCTTCATTACAGATGTGCTTGTAACCCCCAGCCCCTAGGAGAGGGATCTGAGGCTTACGGAAGCTAACTGCATCACCCGGCCAGCAGACAGCTCATCGGGCGGCTGCAACTCCCTGTCCAGCGGGGACAGCTGTGACCTACACACGCTCAATTCCTAAACGTGGCAGTGTGTTTGTGGCTCTCCATTCTTTCCCATTGATCTGTCTGTCTCCCCCAGAGCAAGACGACCTTCTAGGGACCAGCTTCGGGGCACAGGCGAGTGTCTGGTTGGAGAGTCACACCTCCCGTCCTCCTCCTTTCTCAGCGTCTGCCTCCGTGGGCACACACTAAGCTCCGGGTGGCTGGCTTGCCCCGTGCAAGTGTGGGGACACGTGTCTGAGCTTCTCACATTGCCACAATAAAGCACCAACAACCGGGCGGTTTAAGACAACAAACATGTATTCTCTCACGAACCCGGAGGCCACAGGTCTGAAACCAGGTGGCTGGCCAGGCCGCGCTCTCTCTGCGGCTCCGGGCGAACGCCCGTCCTGTGACTATCCCTTAGCATGCCGTGGCGCTCCTCGGCACGTGGCTGCGTCACTCTCACCCCCGCCTCCATGTTCATGAGACTATCTCCAGCGTTCCTCCCCGTGTCATCTCTGCTGCTTGTAAGGACAGCAGTGACGTGGGGTGAAGGGCCCTCTCTGCCCCAGCACGACCGCATCGTCACCGACTGCCACAAGCGGTGGCTCTCCTCTCCAGGGTGACACAGGAAGAGGAACAGAGCCTGCATGGGTGGCTCAGCCCCCTCTGGATGCTCTCTCTTCCATCCTGTGCCTTCTGCGTCCCTTTTCCCCTTTGCTCAGCGTGAGGACTCAGGCCCCATCTGGGGGTCCCGAGTGCGTAAGTGTGCTGAGCAGACCCAAACCCTTCCTCACGCCGATCCCAGCTCAGCCCTGGCTACGAGCTGATTTATTACGTCCACACGTCTGAATCCTGTCGACCTTCAACTAGCTACGGATTTAGGAGTGAGACAAAATTGGAGAGGTGGCCGGAAAGGGTTGGCATTTGAGAGCCAGAATCACGGGAGGAGAGGGGAGGGCTTTGGGCTGCGGCGGGGCAGCAGCTAAAGGCTTCATGCCGTAGGAAGCTGAGTGTGCAGCGGGGCAGAGCTGGGCTGTCAGGTGCCCGGCGGGGACCCGCACGGCAGTCACCTGGCCCTGACTCAGCCGGGCCCAGCTGGGAGTGGAGGACCGGACGGCATCTTTGTGGCCCCAGCCGAGCAGAACTGCCAGTCGCGGGCTGTTCAGGACAAGGGCAGGCGCTTTTTATTGGTTCCCTCCAGTTTCTAGACAGCTCAGTGTTTAGACTCAGGGAGATTTTGGTATTTTCCTGCCACACGACGACTGGTGAGTTTCACTTAGCTATTAGAGCTGCAGCGCTTAGAACCGTGTCGGGCACGCAGGAAAGGTCACCGAGCAGCCCACCGCCCTTGCCCCTTCCTCACAGAACTGATGGGGGACAGGCTGGTCAGGGCGAGGTGGCGGAGCCCAGCACCGAGGACCGGAGGACCACGGTTCACTCTGCCGTTTGCTGGTGGGAATGCTTTAATTATTTCCTGCGTGAAGCCCAGGGGGGTTGCACCTCGGTCCATGCTCCGAGCTAGGTGGCGGGAGGGGATGGGTCGCTTGGGGTTCAGGAGGTGGGCCGAGGGGGCTTGGCGGTCGGTGATCTTAGTGGACCGAGGGAGGCGAGCAGGTCAGAGGACGCACATGACCTCTTCTCAGTTCTGTTGTAAACGCCCTTGGCAACAGATGAAGGAAAAACGGAAAACTACCCGAGTCTGTCTGAGAATAGCTCTGCTTTTGCCTGTTAAACTATTGTAAAAACTGATTGAAAGAAGCTGATACCTAAATACCAGTTAGAGGTAAGACCCAAAGGCACTGCACGATTTTGTCTCCGCCCTGCCTGCCACGCCCAGCAAAGGTCACTGCAGGATGACAGGGAGGTCAGAGCCACGAGGGAGGCTTCCCCCCCTGAGCTCCCCTCCCCGGCCACCGGCCCGCCAAGGGCACAGGGACTTCAGGAAGCAGAACTCTGTAATCACGTTGATAACTCAGGGGCACAGGTGCACCTGCGCCTCAAAAGGGCTGGATATAATTTAGAGAGAAGTAACACATCAAAGAATGGAATTTATGCCCTGTTAATAAGCTTAGTCCTCGTCTACCTGGTGACAGGTAGTGGAGAGAGAAGAACATATGATTAGGGTCAAGCTAGGGGGTCCAGGCCCCTTCCCATCGATTGCCGATCAGCGCGGACAGGGCTCTCTCCGTGTGTGGCCATGGCCTGAAGGGACAGAAGAATTCAAAATGAACTGCAGTTAATAATAACAATAATAATAACAATAACAATAATAATAATATTTTAACGCTTTGACAGACAGAAACTGAGTGTTGTATAAAGATTAGAAAATGGGGCAAAGCAAAAAGAAAAAGGCTACACAAATAAAGGAAACATTTAAAGACTGATCGATCCGACAGATCATCTGGCAGAGATCCTGGACTATTACAATTTTCTCTCCTAAAATGTTTGCATGCTTGTGTTGCTATGACAACAGATGACGGCGTAACACCAAAGTGACCTCGGGGTCACCTTCATGTTCACGATGGGAAGACGCAGGCACCCCGGAGTCGGACGTGGGCAAATTGCTGACGTCTGGGAGCCTGACCCCCTGACCCCAAGCAGGGGTCATGCACCCTGCCTTGCAGGGTGTCCTGAAGACAGCCCCACGGGACCCGGGCGGAGCAGCTTCCTAAAGGCTGGTCCCTCTCCTGTCCCGACTTCCATGCGTAAGGGAAGAGCTCTGGGGAGCGGATGGTACAGGATCCAGACTCACAACCTCTGCGACTCAGGAAAAGCCCCTAAGAATTTCCTAAGACGCATTTAGAATGGGAATTCAAGATACACATGATCCAAAGTGTCTATCATTGACTGCGTATTAACTAACACCAATGTGCTCTAAGTATACAGGAAACATAGCCATGTCTTTGATTCTCACTCGTAGTTAATATTTTTCCATATCCAAGAAACTGCCCCTTTTGATACTTGTTTTCCACCCTTCTCCACATGGTTGTTTTCTGCCCTGCTGAGCAAGGCCAACGAGGAGTCACTTTTTTAAAACATGGAGGCCAGAGCCGCGTGCATTTTGATGTTGTTCTTCCGAGCGCTCTCTCTAAGAATTCAAAATTATCCACGGTCTTGTCCCCGTGTGGGACCTCGAAGGAAGGATCAGCTCCAAACACGCCTCTTGTGGCGCTCCGAGTCGAGCCAGCTGCGAAGGGCTCTCCTGCTTCAGCCTCGGCAGAAATTTTTGCTGCTGTTAAGTAAATGACTAACTCACTGTTCTAGCCGATGTTGTCACGGAAGTGATGGTGACAACACAGGAACACAGGACCGCGGTGACGACCTTCTAACCTCCCCTTTGACACTCCCACCTGCTTCTCTTAGGTTTGAGAAAACAGTCAGCCTCTCCTGAGGCCGATTTGGGCGAGGGAGCCTGGAAAGTTACAACGTGGCCAGCAGACGGGGGGAGGGCGTGCACATTGGGGGGAGAATGTCTCTCTCGCAAAGTTATTATATCATGTATCTTGCTTAATTCAATTGTAACTATAGCAACTACCTATAATTGGAGATCAGTGAGGAGTGAACCTCCATGAAAATTAGCTTTGCCTTAGGCCATTTTAATTAAAGCATAAATATTTCGAGGAAGGAACATGTTAGATGCTTTTAAAAGAGAAGAGAGTAAGGAAGGGAAATGTGTGTGTGTTAGTGTGTGTGTGTGTGTGTGTGTGTCTTCTTAACTTCTTCTGTTCTCTTTCCTGAGCCATAAAACTAGGAAAATGATCAATATAAAAGAAAAACATTCAAAAAATACATTTAGTTACATTCATTTTTTAAAAATGCATTATTTAGAGATATAATACGTTTGTCCTTATTTATACACATGACCTCCGACTTGATTCCTGTTCGGAGAATGAAATAAAGTTCCCACCACTGCTGAGAACTGGGGGGACGGGAGCGGGGTGCAGTACAGACCCTCCCGGGGGAGGCCCGGCTGGGTCCTGCGTCCGAGCTGCATTCTGGATGCCACCCCAGCTCCCGAGCGACAGCACCACTTACTAGATGCTTAAGCTCGGGCACAACTCTAAACCCTCCGGTCCTCGGTCTCCTCATCCACAAAAGGACAGTCACAGCACCAGCTGCATAGTATTTGGCATGGGGAAGTCAGAAGCCATCAGCTAGTCTAATCACCCTCAGAAGTCTCATTAAGGAGGCAGAGGATGGACGTCTCGGAAATAGAGGTTAGGAGATACGGGCCCTGATGCTCGCCCTTCCAGGAACAAGCTAGGAATCTCGTCCCCTGTCCCAGCTCCCGCCCCCTCCGCTGGGCTCAGGAGACCGGCTGCCTCCACGGGCAAGAGGCCTCCAGTCCTCAGAGCCCCTGCTGCCAAGTCAGCCTCCAGCAAACGCCTGTTAGATGCTGTTAGTTACTCTCTGAAGAGCCCGCCGAAGCAGGTGTCAGCGAATCTGCTTGTCTCGGGGACGGCGCTGGGGCTGACAGCGGTGGTGGAGCCGGGGCGGGCGAGCTGGGCGCTGACCAGTCTGCACACCTTTCTCAGCCTCCATCCAGTTCTGAGGTCGGTGTAAAGAGTAGATGGAAGGGGACGCATCGGTCCCCAGCTGAAGCCATGCCCCGGAGTTCAGGCTGACACCTGCGTCTGGCCCCCTCAGGGCCTCCGTCCTCCCGCTGTCCCTTCACACGGCGTCCGGCCGTGTTAACTCGCCTGGAAAGGACGGCCGGGACGCCGGTGCGAGGTGACCACCCCCTCCGTCCCCGGCGCTGTGCCGACACACTCTCGCGAAACGGCGATGCGCGCGCAACGTCACTCATCTGAAAAGGGCACGCTCACCCGAACGTGTGTGAAGGAGTTTGGGTTCATTTCAGATTTTCAAAAAGTCAAAATGCTACAAATTGGCCATTACATGGTAGTCACAAGGATGTAAAGAAGGCATAGGGAATAGAGTCAATAATATTGTAATAACTGTATGGCGCCGGGTGAGGGCTAGACTTACAGGGCGATCGCTTCGTACGTTATATAAATGTCTAACCACTTTGCTGTACACCTGAACCTAACATAAAATAATATTGAATGTCAACTGTAATTGGAAAAAATAAAAATAAATGCTGTATAAAAGAAAACACACGGCCCACTCCCACCCCAGCATAACTGCACATTTAGAAGACTTGGGTGGTTCCCTTTATTAGAATCACGTGTAGAAACATATTGACTCTTAAACTGGTAATTCCGTTAAACAAATAATTCTATTCGAAGGATGAGAGGGAACTCTGGCTCATGAAATTTCTGATCGAAAGCCACCCGTGCCATCGTCATTACCTGGGATGTAGAGTCCACAGGGGAAATTAAGGCAAACGGTTGTCACAGAGTTTATCCAGAGCAGTGGGCTGGGTGCCTCATGGCCCGTGTCAGTGCTCAGTTTTGCCTGTCACCCCGGGCAACCCTAGGAATGATGGAGAGACCCACGGGCTTGGGGCAGTGACTGTCCACAGAATTTGGGAAAGATTTGAGCAGGAAACGCTTCTCTGAAGGCTGAGTAGGAACCGCAGGGTGAAGAGGTGAGGGGACAGCCTCTCGTGGGTAGCCGGAGTACGGAGTACGGACGCCAGACCTCTGAGGTCGCACTTAATTTTAGCCAAGGGCAGGGGGTGGGGGAGGGGTAGTGGGTCTGGTAAAGGATCACAGATCCTTTTCTTGCCTTATTTATTTCTTGTCTCCATCTGGCAAATTCTGAGTCAGTGTCCTAATATCTTTCTTTATTATTGTCTTTTGATCATTTCTCCCAGCAATTCTAATGGCTTGCATTTTTGCCTATTTCAGTGTTGTGCTGTCTGTATATCAAACACACTCGCGACTTTACACAACCCGAAGCATCTTTATGTATGGAGCGTGAAAATAAGGCCTAGAGAGCGGTGTTAGCTCTTCCTCATTTACGGAGCAGGCTGTAGGACAACTTTCCTGCCTCCCATGTAACCTCTTTAACCATCGAATTTGGCCAAACCACACGTAGTGCACAGAAATCAGTTTGCTCAGTAATTTCACTGATGTTCGCAGAAACCCAGCCAGCGCCTTTTCCCTGAATGTAATCCAGCTGTTGCGTGGAGCTCGTTGAGTCTTCCCAGCTATTAGTTTACAATGTCTTTAACGATGAGGTCACCATGACGGAACGAGCAGGGTCCAGTGTGTACCCAGACATAAGTTCCTTCTCTGGGCAAGACTTGCTCTATTTCATCCCCGAAACGTGTACTGTGAAGATTAAAAACTCAACCACAGTCGGGGTATTTTTAAAGTGACATCAAATTAAACTGGAATTCACAGTTTGCTTGGCTAAATAAAGTTCACCCTATCGTAAGAGGGAAGAAATTTAAACATCCTTCCCAGTCCTGAGTTCATGTGTATTCACGTTTGGGGTTTGACGTTTCATGGAAATGAGAGAGGTAATAAAAATAATGTTTCCCCCTCTCGATATCATCTTTCTGGCAAAATCCGATTTTAAAGAACCTTATATATACCTTTATGCACTGTGCTACCACTCTTAACCATTAATTCCTGGAAGTGAACTCTCATTCAAAGATTGAGAGACTTAAAATTTTGATGTGTAATTTGAGATTTCTCTTTGAAACGTTTACCCCAATCCGCACGGTCACATTTGATGTGTAACAACCCTGTTTCCCCATGCCCTCACTGTCTCAAATATTATCACTCTTTTACGTTTCCAGTCTGGCCAATAAAAAAAAAAAAGGATATCAAAGCTCTAATTTACATTTCTTTGATTGCTAGTCAGTTTTTACATGTTCCTAAATGTATTTATTTATTTACTTTTCCAGTTTCATTGAGATGTAATTGACATATAACATGTATATGTTTAAAGTACATAACACCATGATTTGCTATATATATACATATATATTATAACATGATTGTCACAGTAAAATCCGTTAACATTCATCACCTCACATAGTTACCATCTTTGTCTCCTTGTGAGGAGAATTTCTAAGATCTGCTCCCTCAGCAACTTTGAAGGTACATACATAATACTGTATCATTAACTATAGTTATCACATCGCACAATATTTTCCTAAATTTAAAGGCCATTTGTTTTTCTTCTGCTCATCGCTTGTTCATACTCATTGCTCATTTTTCTAGTGGGTTACTTACTTTTTTCTTATTCATCTTTAAGAGCTGCACATAAGGGATCTAAAGCCTTGTCATCCTGAGGAGATGGTAAAGCATTTATGCTTCATCTTTTTACATGTATCACCCACCTGAGTTTTCTTACCGATCATTTCTCAATGTAAAAAAGACACGGCCAAGTCGGTTGCTATCAGTATTTCCGTTTCACAGACGATAAGAATGGGACTCAGAGAAGTTAAGTGAACATAAACATAGACTTTAAAACCAGAATGGGGATCGGACATTCCAGATTTGTTTTGGCCTCCATCACCTGAAGGCTTGCTGTACGTCTTCGCGCCCTGAGCCACCACGGCCGCTGTTCCCACAGCCGCTGCTGTGGCTCCACACAGTGCGACCAGCCTCCATTGGATCCAGAACCATCTACTGCCTGAAAAAGCTCGAACGACCACTAAAATCCTAGCCTAGGACCAACTTGGTTTAAAGCCTCCTTAAATTTACGGAGGCTCAGTCTTCGGGGCTACCCATGCTTAATCTCAAGGGGAAAATGCGTTATTTTGCTCTAGTTTGTCTTGCGTTCGAGAAACTGGGGAGCAGCTCCGTGGCCCGAGACGGGGTCCTGCGGTGAGACGCCCCCTTGGCATTTGCCACAAGCAGGCGAGCTCCAATCAGAACCAGAGCCATGGCTTCACATTTCCCTCAGAGTCCAAGGTCGTTAGCCGGACGGGTCATGTCATTGGTGCCACCCGCTGACACCACCCCATCGACTCGCTTCGACGAGGATCCCAGAGAAAGTGAAACACACTGGCGTCCCGTGTCACCGATGCGGCACAAAACCGGCATTTTATTTTGAGAGACCACGTCTCTTTGGTGACTGGACATTTGGGGACGAGCTGCCTCGCCGGTTCTAACAGCCAGCGCCGAGGAGCCAGTAGGTCTGCAGGGTGGCGGAACTGGTCCTGTCACAGCCGTGTGTCCAGACTACGGAGATGTTTGAAAAATGCAAACAGGAATGTAGTCAATGATACACGATGAGTTTGCACGGTGGCAGGTGATCACTGGACTTCATGGCATGAGCACACTACACGTTATAAAAATGTCCACGCACTATACTGTACCCCTGAAGCTAGTATAACTAGTAGAAGCTAGTATAACTAGTACAGTATTGTTTACTAAAATTTTTTTAATTTTTTTTGAGATTGTAAGAAGCAGGCCGGACTTAGCAAATTCCATCACCCCAAATTTATCACAGTAAAGAATTACAAAACTAATTACTCTTTTTTTTTCAATACAGATGCCCAGTACATGGGAAATGATAATTATGAAAGAAAAACAGTCACTCAGATGGCATATAAACCAAAACACACCAAAACCCCTGCTTCGTCACGTGGGTCGCACTTGACCGACCACACAGGACACCCCACGGCAGCGACCTGAAGCTGAGCCTGGTGGAGCAGCGGGTGACAGAGGAAGGGCCGTGTGCGTGTGCCGGAGGCCAGCACGGAGCACTGCCACCCCCCACGGGCTGGGGGAACCCGAAACCCGTGGCGTTTTCCCGTTGTTTGCTTGTTTGTTTGTTTGTTCCTTGTATTGAATGCGCAAACAAGAATACAAGAATGTACATTGTTTTCACTGGTATCCCATAAGTCATTACCACTGTTAGGTTTTCTGGGAACACGCTCTTCATTTTAAAACAACCACGAAGCCCCACGGAGACACCATCACTCCCTGGATGTGCCTCTTCTCGTGTCCACACCCTGGGTCAGGCCCCCAGATGGGGGGAGCACAGCCCGGCTTCCAGGGATGGGCAGCTCCCTGCCAAGCACCGGGCAGCACGCACCCAGCACAGTCAGGCCGTGTATGTCACAGCGAGTCCCTGTCCGTGGTCGAGGTGACCTTGTCTCATGGTCTCAGGACACATCAGCGCAGGTCTGGGGAAGCTAAGGAGCCACATCCGTGTTTGGCAGCATGGCCAGCCCCCCCGCGATGTGGGGCAGCTACCAATTACGCCTAGCATCTCCCCTTCCCTCTCAGGGTTGCTAGGCGGCAAAGATGGAAGAAAACATAAAGGAAAAGGGAGGCAAGATGGAAGACTGGAAGAAATGGGAGAAAGGAGAGGCAAGGAAGGCAGGAGGGGACAAAGAGAGGAGGCATGCATTGCCCAGGAGGCTCAGCACGCCCAAGGCTCCAGCCTCTCCTTCCTGCTTCCCTTCCTCCCTTTCTCTCTCTCTCTCCCCCCTTTCTTTTTTCTTCCTTCCTTCCTTCCTCCCTTTCTCCCTCCCTTTCTCTCATTCTTTCTTTCTTTCTCTTTCTTTCCTTCTTTCTTTCTCTCTCTCTCTCTCATTTGTCCTTCTTCAGAGCCTCAAGGAAGTGTCTCTAATTCTTCACCCTTAAGGAGTTATGACAAGGTTTAGAGCTCTTGGATTATGTGATGTCTCAGAAGCATGACAACTTTATCATCTATTTTCCAAACAAAGCAATAATTAGATCACTCCACATAACTAATATCATGTTTTCATAAGCCCTGAGTAGATGATAAGCTAATATTTGTACAGTTGACCTTAAAAAATGTGACAGCTAAGAAGCTCTTGGAGACATGCCCAGAAAAGCACTGATTATTAAAGAATTTAGCAGTGCCATGTCGAAAGGAACTTTTAGAATTCTTTTAAAAAATACGTTTGCAGTTTTTCTAAATCACCGTGCCAGAGTAACTGTGGAATTACTCTTTGACTATAATTACATTTTAATTGTATGGCAATTATGTGCGCAATAATAATGAAGGAGTAATGCAGGGGCCAATCGGCTGCCACCACCAGGAAATGTGCAGACTCTGTGGTTCGGGTGGTCAAAGCTGCTGTCCTCGGTGGCCATTTGCACCTTTTACTCGTAGTCGAGCCTGTGCAGAGATGGTGAGAATTCTCTCAAAGGCAGCTGGACACACAAACACCCCAAAGAAATAGCCACTCTTTGTCAAAAATCGAGCTAGAGGCTATTTTACAAAATGTTCTGAAGACGTATTTAGAAAAATATTCCCCTTGTGCAATCAACTCCCAAGGGACAATGAAGTCTCCAGAGGAAAAAAAGGAAGCGTTTTGCAGGGGGCTGGGCGGGCACGGGAGCTTCGTCCAAGATTGTCCTCGGACGGCCTGCTGGGAACTGTTCTCCTTTCTTTCCTCTCTACACGTGAAGCCGCTCAGGCCAGAAACCACGGCTGGCGCTAACGAGCAACGAGACGGCCCCGAACCCCGACGGCCCGTGCTGTTTTCCCCCCATTTTTGCACATCCCCTCCCCTGCCTCCCTCACATAGGGTTCTGTGGTTCGGGCTCTGAAATGCTTGGAGGGGACAGAGAGGACCTTTCTGGTGGCGTTCTGGGAAACGTTTAACAAGCCAGCGCCTGAGAACAAAGCGTTTGCCCATTTCCGTGGTGTAAATATTTCCATCAGGGCTGATTTCAAGCCAATGTGACATCACCTCTCTCTCCTCTCTCTTTCTCTCTCTCAATCCCTCTCTCTCTCTCTCTCTCTCTCTCTCTCTCTCTCTCTCTCTCTCCCTGTCTCATTTTTGGGTTATTTGAGAATAAGCTGAAGACTTTATGTCCTCTTAAATATTTCAGAGCCCACTGCGATGCATTTTCAGGATAGACAGACACTGAGTGTTCTTTAATTTTGTTAGAGAAATAGATATTTTTATCATTCGTGTTTTTGTCTGTGGTTTCCCGGAGTCCTACACCCTCGTTTGATCCAGGAACTTCCCACCTCCTGAATCTCCGTGGGAAGCGGGGCCGAAATGCCGGCCCCCCTTTCCCAGAGCCTTTGGCAGTGAGGGCGTGGTCACGTGACCAGGCTCCACAGTCAGACGTGCCCCTCATCTGTTGAGTTCGGAGTTGGTGACACACAAAGCAGGGAGGAGACCCTGGTCATGGGGATGGACCCACGTTGCATCAAGGGCCCCAGTCGGCCGTGGTCCCACTGCGGGGTCCTGAGCAGCTCGTGTCGTGGGTTGATGGTGGCCCTGGTGGCTGACGGCGCAGCTCGGCCTCCTGTCCCCTCTCCCTTTCCCAGTCTAGTTCTGGGTGCTTCCCAGACCCTGCTTCTCTGCTAAATCAGCCAGAGCTGTCGCCAGCTGCCACGACGCAGGACCTGCAGGGGCTGTCTGTCCACACGAACAGCAGCGTGGAGTCCCCGTTACGGTGACTGTAAGGTCAGGAAGGGAACATTTATTCTCATGCGTCACTCAGTGGAGATCAGTCTGGACTCCGTGAGAGGGCAAAGCTGTCTCTGGACAGGCTTCCCGGGCCACTGCCTCAGCCCCAGCACGTCTTGACGGAGCGACAAGGCACAGGACATGACTCACCCCTCCGGGCCTCAGCTTCCCTGTCTCTCTAATGGGCACCAGCAGGCGTGGCTCTCACAGCATCCCTGTGAAAAGCAGAGAAGCCCATGAGGCGCCTCTCACACGGCCCGTGCACCGGGGGGGCTCGGCGGCTCCGTGCCTGCTCACAGAATATCCCCACCATGACTGCACGTCTTGCTTCGCTACACGCAGTCGCCTCTCGACCACCTACCATCGTTTGCAAAGAAACAATGTTTTCAGCTCATAATGCAAACTGTATTTTACAAAGGCCATTTGCAAGAGTTTGCAGTCGGGTCACGGACCCCCTAGGCCTGCTCGTGTCTTTGGCGTCTGTGTAAGCTGATGAAAAGCCCCTCCTGCAAGGAGTTAACGGACCTGGGTGTGTCTCAATCTCCCCCCACATTTGCCCTCCAGAGGTTGGCGGGGCAAGGTTTTTGCGTGATCGTTAGTCGTGCCTGTCACAAGGCTCTGAGACGTTAGGGGACTGTCCCGTTTAAGTAGCAGAGCCAGAGTTGGCCCTGGACCTCGGGTCCCCTAGTTTGAAAATCTGTGCCATTTTGTTGATGGCAGCAGACACTTGGTGGGACGTTTCAGACTCTGTGTGTAAGGGGTGGTGGGTGGGGACACGATTAGGGAGAAGGGTGCTTTCTTCTGGACAGAGAATGGGTTTATAAACTGGCGCCTTTTTTATGAAAAGTGGTTAGGCAGTATGCTGCGAGGGCTTTGAGACTGGTCACTGACTGTCATTTCCACTCCTAGCACTCTCTAAGGGGACTCAAGCAGAGATACAGTCGAAGCTTTAAATTGTTTCTTTCAGCTTTATTTATAAAAGCAGAAGTTTAAAAGAACTGAAATAACTTAAAGGGTGGAAATGATTAAAAAATTATAATACATTCCTTTATGCAGCCATCAAAATTCTTGTCTTCGATGGCACAAGAAATTGCCCATGAGGTAATATTAAGTGACAAGAAGGACATGAAACTATATTCAGTATATCATATATATTTAAGAATAATTCTATCTGGCTACAGACATCCTTGGTGATTTACAGTATTTTCTAAAATCTCTACAATGAAATTCTGCAAAAATAGCTATAAAATTCTCCAGCGCACACTTTCTTTTATTTAGTTTACCATGTTTCCCCCCCAGCTTTATTGAGATATATTTGACATATAAATGTGTAAGCTGAGGGTGTACAACATGACGAATTGATGTATATATTTCAAAATGACACCTCCATCACCTCACATAACTTCTATTTTATTTTGTAGTGAGAACAGTTAAGACCTACTCCCTTACACTTTTATGTGTGCAATTCGGTTTCATTAACCGTGGACACCACACCGTATATTAAATCCCAGAATTTATTCGTCTTCCCATCGGAAGTTTGTGCCCTTGGACGACCTCGGCCCATCTCTCGCACCCTCCGCCCCTGGCAACCACTGCTCCACTCTCTCTGTTCCAGGGCATGTTAATGCATCGAAATAAAAACTGAACATACACGGCAATGAATCTAAATGTTCTGGATTCCGGTAATAAAAAGAAATCACTCTAATAAGATTAGATCGAAAGCAAAAAAAAATAAATAAATCTGACAGACTCACAACGAAATCACCTCAGATGATGGAAAGGAGATGGCAGGAAAGTAGAAAAAGAAGGAGGTGGGCAGATGTCTAATATTACTATAAGGCAGAATCGAAATCTATTTAGAAGGTGCATTGTGAGACATCGCGTCATCTCAGATGAGTGAATTACAGAATTCATCAGGAAAGGGTGTCTCAGGGCGGTGTCGGGGGCAGAGGCTGGAGTCCTGGGAAATTAGTTGTGAATTTGAGGTTCCACCATCAACCTGCTGTTGGCCAGAAAAGTCTGGGGACCCCGGTCTCTCCCTGTGTCATTCTCTTCACCCAGAAATACCACGAGGGACCTCACTGTGTTGCTGTGGCATTGAATGAACTATTTGTAATACTAGCACAATAATGTGTAAAAATAGCAGCTCGATAAATTCCCTTTTTGTTTTCCATGCTGAACAGCATAGCAACAAAATACGCAAACGAAAATTTATTAGACATACAAGGAAAATGGACAGTAATACAATTGTTTTAGGAGATTGTAACTCACTGTTGTCCAAATTTAGACGATGACAGCCACCCCAAACTATTGTCTGGGGACCATGAGTGATACAAAGTGTTTTGTAAACTGTACAGCAGTACAACAGTGCTGCTTATTTTTCAGGATGCAAAAGAATATTTATGGGAAGTAATTATATTTTTTCCAAGGTCGTAAAGAAATTCTCAATAAATTTTGAAGAAGTATAAATCTTACAATTCATATTTATGAGCCCAATATAATATATAATACTAGTCACTGATATTTAAACCAGAGAAACTCCATCCCCTGCAACATTTTCAAGTGCTGTCCTAAATAATACTTATCTATACCAAATGAAATAAAGAATTTAATAGTAATTGATTTGGTATAGGTAAAATACTTTATATTGAAATAAAATTATAATAATAAATGAAACCAAGGAAGCGCAGCTGGGTGAATGAAAGTGTAGATACAGCAGGATTTATGGTGGTTAAAACTTAGAAACCACCGGCAATGGGGGGAAGCTGAAATAAATGACATCACTCAAAGAATTTTATGCTCTCATTAAATTTATAATTAAACCAACTTCGAGCAACTTGTAACATGTGACGTGAAGTGAAAAGAACGTAAATTGCATGCACGCTACGTTTGTGTGGGGCGAAACACGCATGCGTGTGGACTAGGAGGACAAGGCACCTGGACGGGGAAAGAACAGGTAACGTGGCTACGCATCGTCCCCACACAGTGTCTGTGGAGTGACCGGCGTGGTCGCAGGGGCAATGCCACGCCGTGGTCGAGGACTCTGCCCTTCCCGTCCCCCACTGAAGGGGCATCCTGGCCCAGCGGCCCTGCGCTCATCTCTACGCTGCGTGTTCTCCATCCTGCAGTCCTGTCACCTCCTTTGGGAGTTCCTGGTGCCCTGCCCACACCTGGCTTCAGGAATGTCGTCCGCGTGTCCACGGCAGCCCTTCCCCGCCAGCAAGGCTGGCTCCTTCTCTCGCCTGCACCCCAGAAGGTCCGCGAGGGCCTTCTCTGTGGCAGCGCCGTGCCTGTTGGTGGCCCCTGCTCCCAGCACAGAGCCTGGCTCAGGCTGCGTTTGATGAGGGACTCAGACATCGGGCACAGCCGACGAAGTTCTGACGGCGTCATTACGGTCCTCAGAAAGTGCAAATTTTCCCTTCGAAGGTACCGTGAATTTTAACCCAGGATTTCACATTATGAGTTCAGCATTTCACAGCATCCGACGTGGGAAGATTGCTGGGTAATCTTTCATACGATCAGGGACTGTAAGGCCACACGCGCCTATTCCACCGAGGTGTCAGATAATTCATGTTTCAATCTTAATCCCAAGAGCTCGGTTGTAATAACAATGATTTTTAAACTTGCACACTTTTCTAAATAGCAAATTTAAATATAAAACACAGATGAAAATTTGGGTGGCCTTTCAAATGGCCCCGGGAAGTGAGGTTTTTCTCTGTCCCGTTTGACTCCGGCGGGACGGAGATGCTGCTGCGTGGGGTGTAATTCGCCTAAGACGGTCCAGCTGAAGCAGTGTTTCTTTAGGATCCTCTGGCCCCTGGGAAAAGCGCTGAAAAGCGACGTTAGCTCGATGCTGAGATGCCCCAGCTCTAACGTATGGCAACAAAAAAGTGCCCGCTTGCCGGACCCTTTGTCATCCTCAGAGTGCTGCCTGGTCCCACCCTCCGAAGCTTCGGGGCTGCGTTCGCCTTATTTGACTTGGGCTCTGATGACGCCGAGAGGCGCAGAGACGCCCCCAAAATGGCACGACCTTCCATGCCCCACACGCCCTGCGCCCCGTCCTCTCAGCACATGCAGAAGACAGACTCTCCCACGATGGCCGCAGGCGGACCCGGGCCAGAACAGAGGGCGCTTCCCGCAGACCCCCGCTGGGACTGCATGATCAAGGTCACGTCCACTCCGACCTCAGGCGGCAGCCCTCCCTGCCCTGGTTCCTGTCACAGGTCGTCGTCCCGACCTGCTCAGGTGTGTAAAACAGTTTCCGCATTTGGCAGCATCACCTTGTCGACCTGCGACGACCCCGCCCCACACCCTGCATCGTTCTCTGGCGTGTGCCCGACGGCGTGGCCGTGCCATCCTGCGGCCGCCCCCGGCAGCCTCGCGGGTGAGGACCCTGAGCGTGGTCTTCCCCTGTCCTGTCCATCTGTGCACAAACGGCACGGCACCTTGAACGGGATGCGGGGGGGCGGGGTGCACGAGGATGCGGATTCCACAGTCAGAGGACACGAGGATGCAGTCGGAGGGAGATTCTTAAGATCCTGCAGCCAGCGAACAGGGAAACCGGGGCTTGAGCTCAGCGTGCGGGGCCTGACGCCCCCAGCCGGCACACCAGCCCCCGGACCAGCAGCACCGCACCCTTCGGAAGGTGGGGGGATGCGGACTCTCCGCTCCACCTGTCCGCCCCGCGTCGGAGCCTCTGGGCGGAACCCGCTGGCCTGCGCCTTTGCCAGCCCTCGGTGATGGTGACGCTCTCACCGCCGCGTGTGTGTGTGCGTGTGCGTGCATGTGCGTGTGCATACATACACGTACACGCGTGCATGCACACGTGCATCCATGTATAAATATGGCTGGTAGCCGTTGAGATGAGGGCTCAAATCCAGGCTCACACCGGCTGCCTATCTCCACGGCAGCTGTTCCCAACCCCTCCGGGACACCGACTCACTTGGAGAGTTTCAAAGCCATTTGTCAACAATGAAACAAAAGACACAAAGAAACAACAGAAAACGTTGTCCCGACTCCACCCCAGAATAACTGAGCCAGACTCCGGGGGTGGCACTCGGCTCGTCTCCCCAGATGCCCAGCAGCTATTCCCCGGACTGTCTTATAATCAATCGGTTTACACCCAAGAGCCAGGCCCTGGGAAGTGAACTGGAAGGTGGGGAGGGGGTGCTGGCTGTGGGGTCACCGTAGGGGCCAGCCTCTGCTGTCAGCTGATCGCCCGGGCTGTATTTTAGGGAGCCTCCGTGTTTGTACTCTGCGTGTTCTCTAAGTGTTTAAATTCTAAGATGAACAATAGGTGCCCACCTCTTTAGAATGTACCTCCGGCTGACCCAAGTCCCTAGAGTAGGCTCCCCTGGTCAGCTTCCCCAGGCAGGTGGCAGGGGAGGAGCGGAGCGTAAGCCCAGTGTCTGGGTTCCCGCCTTGGGGACATCGGGGGCTGCGGCGTAGGTCAGATTTCCCTCCCGCTTCCCCAGGACAGGGTCACCCCTGTCCTCCTCATGCTGTCTCGGTGAGTCTCTGCCGTTCGTACTGTTTCAGTGGTAGTTCAGGAAGAAGGCTTACGCCATACGTGTGTTAAGCCTGCCACTTCTAACCAGAAACCCGTAAGAAATGACCGAACGGGGGACTCGCCACCCCGGCTCGTCTGCAAACACACGGCTCCGACTCTCTGCCCTCTCCTGCCTCAGGGCCTTTGCGCTGGCTCCTCTCCCCGCCCGGATACTCTCCCCTGGGCTCTGCCTGTGCCACCCCCTCCCGCCCCTCGGAGCTCCATCCGGGCATGAGCCCCGAGTGCACCCGTCCCCACCGCACCGGGCTCGTACTCTGTCGTGTCCTCGGTCGTGGAATTCACGTCTGTCTTCCCGACTCGACCGCAAGCCCGTGACGCCAGGGAGTGTGTCTGACCGAGTCATCGTTGCAGGCCTCTTCTCTGCTCGGGAATGTTCTGATTCTCACAGTGGCGTGAGTGCGGTATGAAGCAGCTACACGGGCGGGTGAAGCTGGCCCGTCTCGACGCTCTTCCAGCCGTACGAGAACTCTCACACCCTGAGCCACCCTGGAAGCACGCGGAGCCAGCCTCTTACTCAAAACATCTCCAAGACCAGAAACACACAGGCAATTAGCACCCGCCTCTTACACGCTTACTTAATATTCAGTGTCTAATCTTGGCATCCTAGGTAAAGCAGAGAGTTAGGCCATCCGGATTCGGGTTTCTCTTCTGCTTCTCACGAAATAATCTGTCCGTATAATATGTTACGTTCTCAGTAAAAAGGACACAAAAATTTATGTTGTTTTCTGTGGCAAACCATAGGGATGTTTAGTAAAAGCCATGAATAAATGAAGCTGCAGAGATCACGGACAGGAAAAGATGCTGCCACTTGCAGTGATGAGTTTTGGGGTGACCGAGCCTGTTCTCTGCGTCACTCCCTTGGGCGAGCATCCTCTAGGACGTGCGGGTGTGCCTGATGGCCCCGTTCTTAAAAACGGTGGTTAAAAGTTCCTCGGTCTGCTACGACATTAAGTGAGCAGAGCTGGGACAGCTCTCTACTGCTAGCCTCCCCGAGACGGCCCCTGCCTCAGCCCCGCGGACATTCTGACCTGAGCCCACCCCGGCGAAGGCTTCCTGTCATGCCACTTAGCGACTAAGGACTGGACGGCAGTCCTGAAGCCTGACGGGTCATAGCAGCGCTGTCCCTAGCTAGGTCGGACACCGGGGACTCCGCTTTCCTCGTTCCGTCTCTCTTGATGCAATGGTGACACGAGACGAGAGACACTTTACTTCCTGCTGATCCTAATAGTCTGTGCTTCTTTTATGAGCTCTGAATCCCCATGTTTTTTTTTTTTTTCCTTTTTCACGTAGGACACCATCGTGCTTCGCTCAATGACAAGTGACAAAGATGGTAACTGTGAGGTGATAAGAGAGAAGTCTGAGACCTACGCCGTCTCCACAGTGAGGGTGGAAATGAGAGAAATAGGTCCCCAGGGAGTTTAGGGCAGGAAACCGGTCTAAAGCACATTCAGAGGGAAACCAATAGGCTACGAGGAAATGTGTATTAGTTAGTGACCCACCTATCACCGCCTAACACGTTAACCCCAAACCCGGCGGTTTATAACATCTCACAGCTCAGGGTCACTGCGGGCTGGAAATCCGAGCCGTTCTGCAGCGTCCTCTGCTCGGCATCTCCAACAGGCTGAGATCGAGGCGGCAGCGAGGTGTCACAGCTCGGCGTGGGCTGGCAGGATTCGGGTCCTCCTGGAGGCCACCCTCAGCCTCGCTGGGCCCCCGCCCCCACCCTGGCAGCAGGCTCCCTCCAGGTGCGTGAGCTGAAAGGCAACAGAGCGTCGGCCAGGGGGATGGAAGTCACAGTTTACGTAACCTCCTTGCGAAGATGGCTTTCCATCCCCCTCGACCTCCCCTGTCGGTCAGAAGCAGGTCTGCACGCAGCCCACAGCGGCGAGGGGCAGGGAGCTCACCCCTTCCGCCACCCTCCTGGAAGCTGAGGCTGTCGGGCAGCGTCAAGTCTTATGTGGTGACCAGCGTGAGTGTCCGGAGGCCACTGGCACTGCGACAGGGTCCTGGGGCCGCCTCTCGCGGTTCTGGAGGCCAGAGCCTGAGACCACAGTTTCCGCAGGGCCGGTTTGTGCCGCGAGGGGGGGACTGTCCCAGGCCTCCCCCAGCCTGGCCCCGGCCTCCGTATTCCTCGCCTCAGAGGCGGTGTCTCCCTGGGTCTTCACACCGTCTTCCCTTTGTATGCGTCTGCCCTTCCGGCCACATTTCTCCTTTTCAAAGGGACACCAGCCACCAGTCGGGTCCATCCTAATGATCTCGTCTTAACTTGATCACTTCCAAATGAGTTTGCAGTCACAGGTACCGGGAGTTGGGACTTCAACGTCTTTTGGGGGGAGAGAATTCAACCCATGACAAGTGCTAACATGAATACTTTTTCTGGTATAAATCTTACTTAGCTAAGGTTTTGATTCTTTTAAACTGGGCTGTTGTGTTGTTTTGTTTCTCTCAAAATATCTAATAGTTATTTTTAATTCGAAGTGAAATTCACACAACATAAAATTAGCCACTTAAAAGTGAACAGTTCAGTGACAGTTAGTCCATTCACAATGTGACGAAGCCATGACCTTTATCTCGTTCTAAAACATTTTCGTCATCCCAAAAGTAAGCTCTGTACCCACTAAACAGTTGTTCCCTCCCCGCTGCCCCTAGCTCCCGGCCACGCCCAATCTAGGCCTTTGCTCTTTAAAGGGTTATTTTAAGACTATGGAGCTTACTCTGGCTGGCTTTGCAACTCTGCTCTCCACCT
>CM053503.1:165491925-165509215 GCA_028627145.1 Eidolon dupreanum | reverse complement strand
TCATCCAGTTTTGAATGGTCATCAATGCTTTTTTCTACAGTTGGTGAGACAAACCCATCCACAAACATTCTTGTGTATAATTATGTTATTTTTTCAACTGAGTACAGTGTGCTGCCGCCAGCATGCGTGGGCAGAGTGGGCAGATTGTCAAGGTCCCAATGCCAGAAACTGCCAACGTGATAACCTAACATGGCAAAGGAACTGGGCGGATGGGATTAAATTAAGGGTTTTGAGATGGGGAGATCGTGCTGGATTATACAAGTGAACCCGCTGTCATCGCAAGGGCCTTGTGATGGTCCTTATGGTTATAAGAGGAAGGCAGGAGATTCAGCAAAAGTGTGTGAGGACAGAAGACGTGATAGAGATGATGGATACATAGGTAGATAGATGATAGATGATAGATAGGTAGATGATAGATAGATAGATAGATAGATAGATAGATAGATAGATAGAAGATAGATAGATATAGATAGATAATAGATAGATGATAGATGATGGATGGATGGATGGATGGATGGATAGATGGATGATAGAAAGATAGATTATGATTATGATGATGATGATGATGATGATAGATAGATAGATAGATAGGTGATAGATGATGAATAGATGGAAGGATGGATGGATGGATGGATAGATAGATAGATAGATGATGGGTAGATAGATAGATAGATAGATAGATGATAGATGATGCATGGATGGATGGATGGACAGACAGATGGACAGACAGGTAGGTAGGTAGGTAGGTAGATAGATAGATAGATAGATAGATGATAGATGATTGATAGATGATAGATGATAGATGATAGATGATGGATGGATGGATGGATAGGTAAGTAGGTAGATAGATAGATAGATGATAGATAGATGATGGATAGGTAGATAGATAGATAGATAGACAGATAGACAGACAGATAGATGATAGAGATTTGAAGAGCTCCACATCTGGCCTTGACCCTGGAGGAAAGGCCCGTGGGCCGAGGTGTGCAGAAACTGGAAAAGACAGGAAAACAACGCCCCTTAGACCCTGCGGAAGGAGCACAACCCTGACAACCGGCTTTAAATTTCTCACCTCTAGCACTGTGAGTGAATGAGTCCGCGTCGTTTTAAGCCACTAACTTCGTGTGATCTGGTGTAGCAGCCACAGGAGACCAACGCAGGAGGAGGGGGAGGAGCTGATTCTTAACAGAATGACGAAGCAGACGGCGCGCCTTTGGCTTTCCGGCCTCCCTCTATCGGCGCTTCGACCTAACAGACACGTACTGAGCACCTGATAAACCCCACACTCCGAGTTCTGCCTCATCCTCTCTGTCTGCACTCGCCCGTCATCCTCTGCCTCCCAGGGTCCCTCCCCCGGGGCAGTTGTCTCTGAATGTGATCATTCCCACTCAGTAAGAATCCATGCGGGTCTTCGTCCTTCAAAAGGACACATGCTTACTTACAAAGCTCTACAAACGTAAAAAGTGCACGGAAGAAAATGAAAAGGATCCATAACTCCCAATGAAGAGGTAACCACTCTTTACATGTTGATGCATCGCCTTCTAGCCATTTCTCTAAACAGGTCTCTCAAATACCCCTGGGTGTCCCTTTGATGTGAGTACTCAGAAGGTGTGATGACATTTGTCCCCCACTTCTCCTGGTCCGTGTCTCAGTCAGCTCGGGCTGACAAAATAAAATACCACGGACTGGGATGGAGAACTTAAACAACAGGCATTATTTCTCACCGTTGTCAGGCCGGAGGTCTGCAGTCAGGAGCCAGCATGCTGGGTTCTTGGTGAGAACTTCCAAGTTTGTCCTCACGTGGCCTTTCCTTGGTGAGGACACTCGTAAGGGATTAGAGGGGTGCTAATCCATCATGAGGCTGTATGCTCACAACCTTATCTAAACTAATTACCTCCTAAAGCTCCACCTCCGAATGCCCTTACAGCGAGGATTAGGGCTTCCGCGAACAAACTTAGAGGGGACACAAACATCCGGTCCATCGTAGCTCGTTAGCTTCATGCACCGCCATCCTCCCCCCAATTAATTCTGGGCTTCACAGGCATGGGAGGACCCCTGCTCTTCCACTCCGCCCGCCTTGCAAGGTCAAGGGCATCAAGGACAATCCAGAGCGCTACAGCCACCGCCACCAGGGGGCACCACCTCCTTCACCAGAGAGCCCCTAAAACAGCCCGAATCTTCCAAGGGCCAAAGGGAACCGTGTTCTCCACCCCCTGCACTCAGCCGTGGACCTATCCACACTTGAGGGGAGAGGGAGAGAAATGCCCTCACCCCAGTTTCCTTGGCCCTTTGCCATCTGCCCCGCACATTTCAGCCTGCACGGCCCGCCCCGCCCCCCACCTTCCTCCACAAATCCCTTCCTCACGGGCCTCGCCAGTTACTCCGGCAAATGGACACGATGCACCTGGGCGTAGGACATCACCAGCCCTGGGGACAGTCCCAGTGGAAGCTTAGAATCAAGCTGCACGTATGCGTGTGTACCCACGTGTGTGAGCCCATGCGCACGTGTGCTTGTATATGTTACACAATCGTAATCTTCTGACAAGCACAATGTTATGTTATTTGCTGCTTGATGCTCTTGAAGGTCATAGTATGAGTTTTCCCACATGCCGACTTTTTGGAATATTTTTGGTCGCTGCATGTGTTCCAGTGCACTACATACCATGATTTGTGTCTCCTTCCTAGGAGTTTGGGTCCTTTGCATGTTTTTCCATTTTAAATAATTCTGCGAGAAACATCTTTCTATCTCAACCATGGCCATTTGCCTCGGGGTGAAATTACTAGGCCGGAGGGCATTTAAATTTTAAGCTGTAACTCTGACTATAGAATAAAATACTTGAGGGGTATAGACGGTGCCCCTGGAGTCACAGCAGGTGGGCGAATGTCTACTACACTTATCTATCTATAGATATTAGAAATACTTTTGTTAGAAGTAACCCCAGCTGCTGTAGCCCTCGGCTCCTCTCCCTTCTCCCCAGAGAGCTCTCTTATGAGTGGTGGGAATAGACTTTATGGAACTGTGGTTGGGTGAGGCAGCCCCCAGTGACGTCAGTCACCACCTGATCCTGAAGGACACCGGCCGTCAGGGTCTCTGAGTCAGCGTTCGACATGGCAACTGCTGAGCACCAGCCCATCACGCACCAAATCTTGGGATTCAGCCCAGGATTCATCCGATGGCTAAAAACGCCACGGCACTCACTGCCAGCTTCCAGGTGAGAAGATGTACAGTCCTTCCAGAAATTCAAGGAAAGCCTTTATCCCTATAAAAAAAAAAAAAAAGTACAAAGTACAAAGCCATTGAACAAGTGGACGATATTTGAGCTCCACTAATTCTTCTCACACCTGCCTCTTCATTGGGCTGTGCACGGTTATCCTGCGCTACCTAGACTCGGAACTATCTTAACCCAGCTTCTGTGTGCCGGGGCTCGATAAGGAATTCTCATATAATATTTAAGAACACCAGCTAGTCCCTGGACTCCAGCTGGCACACACGTTAGAACAGCTAAATGCTCGAATCAAACAACTGAAGGATTAATTTGTTTCTATCAACAAATATTTCTTGAGCAGTGAGCCTGTGCCAGGCCCTGTTCCAGACCCAGGACATGAGGAAGGACCAGCGAGGCCCCTGCTGTGTATACTTGGTCACGGTATCGAAGGCAGGGTCACGGCCCACCTAGCTTTTCATCTTTACAGTGACATCAGCAGGAATCAGGGTGAAAGCGCCTGGTGTGGCGACATTCCATCTCGCATCCCTTCGGCAGCCCTTACTGCGAATGCCTGGCCCTTGCACTTCCGTTTTGTCCCATGTTTTAACTCCAATCTGAGATGCCAACTGGCACCTTCTCTCCTGGCAGCCATCACACAGCTGACTCTTCAGGGCCTGCCCTCCACACCCTCTGTGGAGCCTGCAGAGACACGGGACAGAAGTGGCCTCTCTCGTCCCCGTGATCCCGTAGAGCTCCGATACGGCCCTTACTCTGTCAGTTCAGGAAGACTCTAATTTGGCACATGTTCGTCTAGCTCCTTCTCCAGACCTGAGCTAGCCGAGGACTGAGACATGCATCATTTATGCCTGATGCCTATTGGCTGAATGAATTAGCGAGTGAGAAAATGAAGGCAAATCCCACCCATACACACTTTAGCCACAAGAACATTTTCCTGCACCATTGTTAATAGAAAATGGGTTTTGAGTTGGCTTTTTCAATAGGAGACTCTTGTCTTAAGAACAGAAGGATCTGTACATGAGAGATATAACCTATGGGCATGAAGCTGAGAAAGACCAGGCTCGGGTTCGTAACCCCAGACTCACTACCCTTGTCTGTTGACAAACAGGACCCAGAAAAATCATGCCACAAAGCATGAGACGACAAGTCGACCACCATAACGATTCTACGGAAATGAACTTATTAAATGCAATGCACGTATTATCTGGACACTCTACCCCTGGGAGGTTCGGTTGAACTTAACCCAAATCCCAAAGCGGAAGCCCTCCGCACAATGTCTGTGTGTTCCCACAGCTCCTGTGGCCTTGTGAGCTGGCATTAGCAGATGCCAAGACAGAATTCTGCCTCTACAGCAGTTTCCAGCGGGAAATCTACTCACATCAGTGTTTTGTGATTTTCGTTCAACCTGTACTGAAGATTTCGTTTGTCAAAGAAATAGTCACGCTGCACCACACACATGGAGGCACACCATCGCGTTGACTCCATACTGCCCCCCCTTCATCTTCTGTCCTCCCCCTTTCCTTCTGGGACAGCCAAGATGGTCCCCTCCCGACTCTGCCTCCAGAGTTTAGCCCATACTCAGTTCGTTTAAGGTATCAGCTTCTACTCCCAATCAATGTGTTAACAAAATCCTTCTGAACAAATACAGAGCTCTGCCTCATTGCAGACTTCTGGCGATTTTGACTTTCTTCATCCCCTTCATCAAGTTCATGGGAGAGTTTAACTGCCCCACCCCAATCCATAGCACTCTTCCTTAGAAACTGGTATACATAAAAACAGTATGATTGTTGGGAAACAGCCACCATTTTCACATTTCTACACAGTCAGGACTTTCTGAGCAGAGCGGTGACAACTTGGGTGAAGGGCGTTTGAATAACAACGAGCCTGAGAAGTTAAAAATAGTGACCTCTGGAGAGATGGACAGTTCGTTCTCTCTCTCCTGGAGACAGGTGTTCACGTACCACAGGGTAACGGATCGCGAGACCCGCCTGTTCCTCCCCAGAGAACACCCGTTCAGTCCCGAGCAGAAAGACTTTCCCGTCGGGGTTTGGGGGAGGGGAGCAGCTGTGCCCTCAGCTCCTCCATGAGACCGACATTCTGGAGCTCCCTCCAGCGATGCACCCCTGTACGTGCACAGTACGCCTGCATCTCCCCACACCAGCCTGTGGGGAGCGCAGCGGGGGGAGCTGACGCGGGAATGGCCGTGTTGGTGATTAAGTCTGCCTCTGATCCGGAAACCTCATGCGTCCTGTCAGGACAAATAAATAAGTCAAGGTGTAAACTTGGAATGCAAGGTGCAACAAGGAATGATGACATCCACTTTTTTTTTTTTTGCAATTTAACAGAAGATGAATCTCTTCATTTGAACTGATACTGTTTCCTAGATAAATATTCTAGAATTCAGCAGAGGAGTATGAGGAGAGAAAACCAGAGAAGAGATCATTAAAATCTCTATGAATATATTTTACAGCGATATGTTATGTATTTCATCAAATCTATGTCATTAATAATTAAATAGGAACCATTATTTCATGTTCCAACAAGAAAGGTAACAAGCAACCAATTAAACTGTGGCACAATGCCTTCTAGTGCCTCAGAATTTTCCTTTTATTGAAAGAACTTTTTGAAACTCAGATACAGATGTTTATCCTGTAAGGAACATGATTAGATTAAGGTCTCCTGAATTTTTTCACATTTGGAGTCTATTACGAATGGATTTCTTTCCAATTTAGTGTCATCGGTGGTCATGTTGCTGATACAGTAATTTTTTTAAGTGAATAGATTTTTCTATCAATGCTGCAGGTTTTAATGTCAGAACTTTCTAGATCTCACCAGACAAGGTTAATGCCAGGCTTTTGGGCAGTACCCAGGGCCCATGTTCCTTTATGAAACGGTCCCCTCCTGGGTCGTGGACTGAAACGGGGATCACAGTGGTCCAAAACGTCTGTCAGAAGTAAACACAGTTGCACTTTGCAAGCATGCAGCCGATGACACAGATACCCTACCTGCAGTGGGGCCATCGCGAAGGTGGGAAGCCACCAGCTGTGGGAGGCATTCCACTTTCAGATGTGCTGAAATATGAGAAAATGCACATCACAGAATCCAGTAAATGCAGCATAGAAGCTCACCTTGTTGACCTTGAAAAAGAAGGGAGCAGAGAAGAAATAGCAACAGCAACGGACTAAAATTATTCTACTGGTCTGAAGAAAAACATACCTCATAATCACCATTAATTATCACAATGGAAATTTTTAAGGTGACTTGAGCCAACTTCTGAATTCTCTTCGCTCTCAAAATTTCCAACAAGTGATTAATTCCCCCAAAAGACTAGATATAAGAAAAATATAGGGGTTGGGAAACAGAGCCATGCTAGGCAGCCCAGTGACTTTGAGGGTTGGGTGTGAGGTACAGCATAGACAGGTGTAGGCTGAGGGTGTCCCAGCTGCTCTCGACGCCACACCTGTGAGAGGGAAGCTGCCTGGGCAGGAGGCGGGCACGATGCCCTCCAACCTCCAAATGCGGAGCAGCAGGGCCCGGCCACAAGAGCCGGGCGGAAGCCCATCAGCGGCGAACGTACCGAGCACGGCAGGACTCCGGGGTCCTCACCCCGAGCTGCCAGCCATCCTCGAGGCAGAAGTGGGGATGCCCCAGGGAACAGAGCCTGCACCCACACAGGGGAAAGAAACTTCCCTGTGTGTGGGGGTGGGAGTGGGGTGAGGGGCATTGCTAGCCTCCCTGGCCGAGAGCCTGCTGCATGGACTCCACGTCGGAAATCCCACATCTGGTGGCCCATCGTTCTGTCCCCTGAACCGTCTCAGGAACTGGCACAGGGCAGGTACTCGGGGGCGCGGCCTTCACCCAGGAAGGGCCCAGCGGTGGGTGAATCGCCGGGAATGCAGGGACAGACTGAGCGTCAGAGTCCCCGATGAGGCTCATGTTCTGAGACAGGCCACACGCAGACAAGTACCTCCTGCGCCACGGGGAGACGGACGTCAGGAAGCACCACGGTGAGGCAGGGTCGGAGAATTTAGGGGGAAGAGGGTGTGGCTGCTGCTTAAATAAAATGGGCGGGAATGCCGCTCACACAAATGCCACGGAAGTGACCTCCAAATTCATCAAACCCGCGCTCTGCAGCGTCTGAGGATTTGAACACATGAGCCCGAAATCTCCGAAAGTGGCGACCTGAACTCAGAACCCTGCCGAGGACAAATATGCCCCCCCCACACACACACATCCCGAGTTAGATCGAGAAGCTTCCCACACGTACAAACAGAGTGAGTTCAAGGGACAGGCGACCCTGATGAATTGGAGCAAACGTGCCCTAAGAAGTGAATCTGCTCCAAAGAGCAGGGGACCGAGTGTCCCCAAAGCGTTTTGCAGTCACAATTCTACTCTCAATGTGATTGGAGAGAAAAAGTGCTTCTGGAAAGAGAACACCATCTGGGGGCGGAAAAGCTACTGCCACATTTTAAAACACAATACAGCAGTTTGATAAACTGTCCCGTTTACAAAGTAAGTCTAGAGAAACCAATAGCTTTGTTTTACGCCATCAGTAAACGGGCAGAAAGCGTAAGGGGAGGAAAAAATTCCAGACACACGGCTCCCGGCGCCCGTGAGGACCCAACGCTTCGGGGATCATTCCCGGAGTAGGAACGGATGCTCCTGAGCAAACTGGGGGGCGCGCAGGCAAAAGCCTTTCCCAGGGCTTTACGGAGACACTCACCGCGTGGGCGCTTCCTTATGGGGCAGATTTCCAGATCACCCCCTTTCCCGAGTGACCCACTCGACATCACAGATTCAGGAAAAGGGGGGCGTTCGGGTGCTGAGTCAGTCCCAGTGATGCCAGGCACGCCCGGGGGACACGTGGGCTGGGATCGGACGGGGTCACCGGGGGCTGCAGAGCCAGAGCCGCGGCGGACCACCGGGGGGGTCGTCACGCACGGGCCGCTGGGGGGTCCTCCTTCGCCTCCAGCACGGCACGTGGCGTCTGAATCAGTGACCTCAGGCCGCGTCGACAGCGGTCACGGCGAGAGTGCTGGCCTCTGTCACCGGGCTGGGAGGCTCGACCAGGCCTCGGGGTGACCACCCAGTGAGCGTGGCGCCGGAAGCGGGGAACCCGGAGTCTCAGATCCCGGAGCAGTCTCCGTGGTCGCGGCCAACACAAGAGCATCCTTAGTTTGGGCCTGAAGAAGAAACAGGCTCGTGCACGGGGGTTCCGAGACGGCACCGAGGACGCCCACTAAAGACTGCTTTGACCTTTTCGGGTGGCTAACGCCCGCGGCTTTATTTTGCCCATTCCCCCCACCTACGCTTAGCCTCACAAACTGAGTTAGGTCACGTTTGAGCTTCATGAGGCGTCTGCACCGCAAGCATCAGGGCTAACCAGGCGCTCAGGTGGCCCAAGGCAGGGAAGAGCCGAACAGCTGAATGAGATCGGGGCGTCCCAGAGAGCAGGCTGCAGGCCACACTTAGAACCCGCCTCACACAACTTCTGGTCCTTGAGTACAATGGCACAGGGGAAGCAGGCTCAGGCCGCCGGGCGTGGCTTCGACAGGTGCGTGAAGTCCTGGCTTAACATCGACTGGACCGAGTTAAACAGGATTGAGTTAAAAGAATATAACAGGAAGGGCATGAAGAATTGATGGACCCTTTTCACCCCGACGATTCTATATAAAGTGAGACGTTTATCTCTGTTTTCATAAAAGTTAGAAGCTAAGATTCTCGAGCACAAAAGAGCTGAGTTTACTGACGGCTTGATTAATTAAGCGAGTAAACACTTCGCGAAACTACAGTTGGGCTAAGAGACAGTCACCACTCAGGAGAGTGTTGAAAGCACCATCTCACGGAAAACGAGATGCGCTGGTGCGGAGCGAGCCCCGTCCCATGACCAAATCTGTCCTTTTAAAGATGGCTACGTTCTCTCTTGGCAAAGACATCAGTTGAATACAAGAGAACACCAGCACTGTGTTTCCCATTTCCGGTGACAATCACCTTTAGTTCTGCAAGCCTCACAGGTGGAGAAAGAAGGCGGGGTTTTGGAGAAGAGCATGGTGCTCCTCAAAACGTAGAACCCCGACTGGCATGCAACCCCATTTTGCACCTTTTAAAAGAAAAGCATCTATAAGCCGAGATTTTTGAAAGGGACACAAACCAACTCTGGAAAAAGAAAATCGACAGCTCACAAGCGCCTAGGACAGCGAGGCCAGCAATAGTCACCCTCCTTCAGATGACCTCTCTCTCTCTCTCTCCCCCCTACCCCCTCCCTCTCTCTCACACTCCGTTTCTCTCTCTCTGAGTCGGCCTCATTCCCTCTGGCCGGCTCGCACACCTCAGAGCACCCTGTCCTGTGGAAGCCTCGCAGCCTCACCGCCCCTGACCAGACAGGACAGGGGTCACATGGAAGGACCCTAACTGGGCTGTGATGTCACCAGCCCGTCACCGGACCCATCACCGAGGCCAGGCGCAGGGGTATTCTAACCAAGTGCCACCACCAGCTCCACACAGTTGCAGCAGGAGGAAGAGAAGGCCCCGAAAGCAGGGGTGACATCTGAGGAGACCTCGCTGCATCATGTCGGCAAATTCCTGTTCAGCCTCTCTCCCAGGAGCTCGAGGAGCCGAGACGACAGACAGACACCAGCCGCAGGTGGCTACTGAGCCTCGCGCTGGGAGTGTGAGACACACACCGTATCTTGAAGACAGAGTAGAAAATGAATGGGAAATACCTCGTTAATAACAGTGCTATCGATTCCACATAAAATGATAATCTTTTGGATATGAGGTTAAACAAAATACATTACTGAAATCAATTTTACCCGCTTCTTTTTTACCTCTTTAACGTGGCTATTAGAAAATTTTAAATTACATGAGCGGCTCGTATTCTCTTTCAGTTGGGGATGAATCCTCCAAGGGGAGAGGCTGTGAAGACGTCCGCACCTGGCCTTCCCCGCCCGGGGCAGCCCACCTGCCCGACGTCACCGTCTGGCTGGGACGGCAGAAGGGAACTGACGTCGCTTCTCACGCGAGCATCTCGCCAGGGTCTCGGTGCGTCCCGTTCGGTGACGGGAATGCTTCCGCTCACGCGGGCGACCATGCTTGCCTTGGTGCCTCCAGAATTACGTGAGGCCGGCCTCCGTTTCCGCGGGAGGCACGAAGCCCACGCGGTTCTGGGCTCCGAAGCCGGGGATAAACCCTTAAGCCAGCAAGCCTGCGCGTCAGCCCGTGACGCAGGTCGAGCAGGCGGAAGGGTGATTTGGGGGGAAATGTGCGTTTTCAATGTCACGGTGTCACCAAGATGTCAGATCGTGGATGCAGCTGCCGCAGACTTTGGAGGGGCCGGCCGTCTGATGATTCCGAACCGCTTATCTCTTTGATGCCAGCCCGTTTTCTGCATGCGACCCATTTTTCCGGGGGAGGCCAATTTAAGGAGGCGACGGGAGTGGAAGTCTGGGCTGGAAAATGTATTGTCTTCTACTTGGAAAGCTTTAGATGGGGACAAATTTAGAGGATACCGTCTTGCTTCTCAGTACACGGAAAGCACACAGGACTTTGCATATATTAGTTCCCCTCCCAGAATCCCGGGAGAGGGGGAGGGCAGGTCTCTGCCTTCTGGTTGACAGCGGAGGATTTAGAGATGCCTATTTTTGTCAAAACCTGCCCCTATAGGCTGGTGACCTAAAAGAAGCCCTCCAACCCTCCTGCCAGCTGGCTTCGGTCTCATTACATAATAAGGTATTCAAGGACACTTCAGAAATATTTCCAAATGCAAACTGCAGCGTGCTTGCTTACGCCCCTCCAATGGCTGTCCCTCCAGTGAAAGAAAATGTAAAGTTTGCCATGGCCTCTAAGACCCCGCAGAATCTGACCTCGGTCTGCTCCCCTCCCCCAGCTTGTCCCCTGCTGTACTCTTTATGTCTCTGTCTCTCAATCTTTAGCCCTACAGGCTTTCTGTTCTTTGCAGACAGAGCTGGCCCTGCCCCAGGGCCTTTGCCTGGGCACTGCCCTCTGCTGGTCCACTCTGCCCTCTGACCCTCGCCTCTTCACCTCCTCACTTCCTCAGAGGAGCCTTCCCAGATCAAGCCCTCTTAGCTCGTACACCACCACCCACCTCCAGCCTGGCTCAAATCCATTGGCTTATCCCACTTTCTCTTAGGACACAGGTTTCTAGACGAAATCATCTTTCATCTGCTGAGCAGCTTGCCGTGGGCCTTCCCCTGATGAGATGCAAGCCCTTCGAGGCCAGTGATCCTGTTGGAGATTGTTTCTCCTTAGATTCCCAGTGTCCTCAGCTGTGCATGACAGAGACGTGAATGAAATTCACACACACACACACACACACACACACACACACACCCACACACACAGGTGAAGGAGGAGGATGGGAGACATAGATTTAGTACCTAAAGGAATGTTAAGTAGATGTTATGGATTGAACTGTGCCCCTCCCCCCAATTCATATGTTGAAATTCTAACCCTCAGGTGCTCGAAATGTGACCTCATTTGCAGCAAGGGTCATGGCAGGTGAGATTAGTTAAGATGAGGTTATCCTGGAGCCAGGTGGGCCCTTAATCTACAGGATGACTCGTGTCCTTATAAAAAGGAAACGTTTGGGCACAGACACCTACCTACACAGGAAGAATGTCATGGGAAGGTGAGGGGAGAGATGAGGTGATGCTCCACAGGCCAAGGACTTCCAGGAAACCGCCAGAAGCCAGGCGAGAGGAACAGATTCTCACAGCCTTGGAAGGAACCGACCACGCTGATACCTTGACCGTGGACTTCCTGCTTCCAGAATTGTGAGACAGTGCATCAGGTGTTTAAGCTATCTCGTTTGTGGTACTGAGTCATGGCCGCTAATACAATAGTTCTGATGAGACTCAAGCAACAGGTCTAAATGCTTTTTTATGGCACATAGGTACATATCAATTCTATTTTTCTCTACCATGTGCCCGCAATTTTCAGCTAGAAAAAAAATCACGTTGTCCTAAAGGAGCAGAGCAGGCAGTAGGTTGAAAAGCTGTGACTGAACTGTCTTGCTGACAACTTCACCCAATAATTTAATTCCATCATGATAACCCCTCACAGCCATCTCCTTCGCCAGCCCCGGCTGGCCTCCAGCCGCCCAGTTTCCCCGATTAAATCCCTGCTCAGTATGTGAGGGCGTCTTGAAGACATTGTGGCACATAATAGGTGCTCCAGAAACATTAATTCAAATATTCATTCACGAAACATTCATTGAAGGTTTACTATATGCAAAATTCCATGGAGAATCTGAAGAATGTAAAGGCAAGCCGCACCTGTAATGAAGGTCACCTGTCCTCTGCAGGAGCAAAGTAAATACCGCAGGCAAACAAATGGCATGACGTGCTCAGAGGAGTGTCGTGACGAACGCGGTGGGGGCGGAGGACGGAAGGAGGAGAGCTCCCCGCCGGCAGGAGCAGCCGATGGCCCCCGACCCCCCTCCTGGGACAAGGAAGAGCAGGGTGAAAGGCTGTCTGCTTGGGGGCTTTAAGTCCCACCTGGATAGCCAGATCCTTAAGATCCAAGATCCTACGGAGAAGGGGGACTCACTGAGGGAGGCTGGCATTGCGTGCTGCTCTCCCTTACGGCAGTCACTGGTTCCTGAGTGGAGAGACAGAACAGCTGAGAAGCTGAAGAGATAGAGGGAGAAGGGGAGAGAGAGAGAGGGAGAGAGGGAGAGGGAGAGGGCGAGAGAGAGAGAGAAAGAGAGAGAGAGAGAACAGAGCAAATTTTCCTATAGTTTCATGGGTCCAAAGAATCAAAAGTTGTAGTTCAGAGACCCCCCCCAACTCAGCCAGGACTAGAGGGGTCAAGACCCCAGAGAAAAGTGAAGTATAAAGGACAGAGACCTACAGCCACTTTCCCTGCAGATACATTGGCCCATTCATAAAAGGCCTGGGCCAAGAGAAGCAGGGAATAAGTAGCAGCCAAAAGGTTGAGGAGCCACACAAAACTTTTGACACTATCACAGTCCTGGGGAGACTGGAAAAATGGAACTCCGCCGAGTTAGTAAGAAAGCAGTCATGGACAGTATATAAACTAATGGATGTGACTGTGTTCCAATAAAACTTTATTCACAAAAACATGCAGTGGGCTGGTTTTGGCCTGTGGTCCATAGCTTGCCAGTATACCCTAAAACGATCTCCCAGTCAGCCACACCCATACATAAGCTACTCCCCTTGAGTGCACAGAGTCTGAGTTGCAATGGAAAATGGCAAAGATGAAGGAATTTTGCAGATGTAATTAGGCTCCCAAATCAGTGAGTTTTGAGTTAATCAAAGGGAACTTATCCTAACATACTCAAGTGAGATTCTTTCAAAGAGGCTCTTCCCTAGATTAGAGATTCTCTCTTCTACTGGCTTTGAAGAAACAAACTGCCACGATTTCATGGCTGCAAGGAGGCGAAGTTAGCCAACACCTTACAGGAGCTTGGGTGCAGACTCTCCCCAGTCTGATGAGAAGGTGGTCTGGCTAATATGCACCCTAGGGAAAAAAACATGTGCCTAGTGCATAAAGTCCGGTATCATTTTTGTAAGAAAGGGAGAAAGTAATCTATAGGCTCAAATTTTTATAAAGAAACACCGCAAAGATAAATAGGAAAGTAATAAAAATAATTGCCCACAGGGTGAGAAAGAAGTGGGCATGTCCAGAGTGGGGAGCAAGCCTTTCCAGGCCGTCCCCTTTTGCATTGTTTGGATATTTAAATGTCTAAATATGTTACCTATTCAAAAAGTCAAATTAAATGTCTAAAAATCTCCTACTTTTTCGTCTAGTAATCAAAGGCTATTTTTCAGATTTGCACATTTTATATTTCTCAGTTACTATTTACGTTCATAGGACCTTTGGCTTTGATTCTTTTCTGTACCAAATTTACTAACATAAACCTGTTCTGTTTCCTGCAGCATGTCTTCTTTTAATCTCAAATTGCCACCATCAAAAGAATACTGGACTTTCCTCGTTATTGCTTGCCCGGCACCCAACACAGGGAGCGGCATGGGGGACACCCCAAGAAAGGCTCGCTGAATGAATGAATGAACGAACGAATGAATGACAGTGACCGTTTCTCTGGTGTTTCTGTCCTTCCCAAACCCACTTGAACAATAAGACCCCTCCCTGCAGACCAGATCCACTCCCCGCTTAAAATACAGTAGAACATGCTGCCTGGTCGCCCCCTCACCGCCCACCCACCGTCAAGAGATGTTGACGAAACACTGTTCCTAAAGCATTTGAAACATCTTTCGGGATAGATGCTAGGCACAGAAGACATAGCGATGGCAACGGCCAAACACGGGCATCTGTTCTTCCCTGGCTCCTTTTCCGTAAACAGCTTTCCATTTTCCTGGCCTGCTTGCTCTCGGCCGAGCCTTCTCTCTGTGGTCACCGCACACAGGGACAGGGTTTGGAGACTGTGTCACGTGGCCTCCCACTCCGCCACCCCCCCTGCCCTCATCCATGCTCATTTTAGGGAGCGCTGATTCTCTGCTCTCCAGTTATTTGGGCTCCTCGTTTTCTTGGGCTGACGTCTGCGAGCGGACCTCTGTCCTGTCCTGTCCTGTCCTAACGACAGAGACCCCAGCCCAGGCGTGTTCCTTCACAACCCAGAAACTACGTTTTTTTCCTCTTATTCTCTTCCATGGGCTGGAGTCTGGCCTCTCTCCTGAGCCCGGGATGGCTCCCTGAGCCAAGAGGAGGGTGGAAGGGGTTGGAGAGAGAGATAAAGGAGAGCACAGGGCAGGTGGAACCAAACCGCCAAAAACCCTGAAGCCCCCTCCAATGCAGGTGGCAGCTGAGGGGTCAGGCTGCCCTCAAGCTTCCGCTGGGCTCTCCAAGGAGCAATCTTCGTCTGAATCCAAAGCGATACCTCTCAGACGTGGCATGGACCTGGGGGTGGAGACCCCTGCCAGCATGCCCTCACAGGGGCGTTTTCCTAAATGCGTTCATTTTTTTCAACAGCTTACGTTTCCACGGCACCCCAGACTCACCTACAGCAGTCACTGGACATGGGAACTCCAAGCGGTAGATGGAGCGTGATAGCCAGCGTTCACCTTGAGGGCATTGATTAAATCAAGGGGAGCTACAGCCTCAGTTTCCATGGCCTTAGAGGATACAGTAAACAGGAGAGAAAGCCCAGGTACCATTCCAGGTGATGAATTAAATAAGAATCCTCACTTGGTGCATGAAAGGAGGACCCCATAAGTATTTGGAAAAACCAGCAGTAAAGCTTCCTCCATCAAAAGATAATGAGGGGAAATTGTCTCCAAAACTGGTGCTGAGTGAAGAGAGGAAAAGATCTACTCTGAAAATCTGTAGCACTAAAGCATCCGGGACACGGTTTGAGGTCTGTAATCTTACCACCTGGCTGGTCTGAAAACTCTTCAGCTGAGAATTAAGGTTAAAGTAGCTTGAGGTTGCTAATCCCTTAAGCGTCTGCAGAAACATATGCAAGTCTGTTCTGGGGTACCCACCCTCAGCCAGGTCTCAAAGAACTTCTACAAATACATAGAGTCCCAAGGGAGCAAGGCAACGTGACCCAGAGGAAGCAGAAACCTCCACGGGCTAAGCCAGACATGCAAGGAAGTCAGCCACCGAATCATCGGATGCAGAGGGATACATTCAGTTGAATAAATTTAAGGAAATAAAAGAAAATTAAAGCGGTGCATTAGGTGCAAGAGGCTATGAATATGAGCAAAACTAAATGTATGTAAGTAAAAATATAATAATTCAAATTAGAAATTCAATTAGACATAGCCGAAGAGAAGATTACTAAGCTTAAAGATAGATTGGAAGAAATCCCCAGGGTAACGACACTAAAAATTGGAAAAGAAAAGTTAAGAAGCATGAAAGATGTAGTGAAAAGATTAAACATGCAGGTAATCACAGCACTGTAAAAAGAAAAGAAGAAGAAATACTTACAATATCTAGAAAGATGATGGCTGAATTAATCCTAAATCAAGATAGATGAAAAAAAAATCCACACCTAACAAATTATAAGGCAATTTTCAGCACACCAAAGACAAAGAAATAAAAGCCAATTGTCTTCAAAAAGATGACAAATTGGAGTGATGGCTGATTTTTCAACAGCAATAAAAACAGCTAGAAGGCAGTAGAATGATATCTTCAATAAACTGGAGAAAATAGCAGGCAAATAAACTTTTATATCCTGTGGGAGGAAAAAAAGTAGCTTTCAAGAATGAGGACGAAATAAGGTCATTTCCAGATAATGAAAAACTGAGAATGTTTACTATCAACAGAACTCCACTGGAGGAAAATGTAGTGCATGTACTTTGGGCAGAAGCAAAGACATAGATGAATCCAAACAAAACTGCCTACATAAAAGAGTAATACTAATTTCTTAAAGGATTTATTTTTTTAGAAGACAGAACTAATATGCATAATATATCATTCGGGAAGAGAATAATTGGAGGTGAACTGTTCTGGTGTACTTATATAGCATTTAAGATTTTGAAATAGTAGCTACTCATATGAAAATCAACTTCCAGAGTGAAGACAACATGAGAGAAGTAAGGTGTATAACTTACAAACTAGAAGAGGGGGGGAAGTGAAAAAGGAAAAACTACTCAATAGTAATTTCAAAAAAAGAAAGAAAACAGGAGGAAACAGAAAAAATCAGGATAAATAGAAAGCACAAAGGAAGATGCTGGAAATAAATCCAAATATATCAGTTACTACAGTTTTAGTAGGGGATTGATATGTCAGGTTGAAAGAAAATACCAAATCATACTTTTAGAGCAGACAGGATTTTTTAAAAAAAATCCAGCTACCTCCTTTTACAACAGACACACTAAATTATATGACTCGAAAATAAAATAAAAGGTTGAAAACAAAAGGTTAAAAAAGATATACTGGGAAAATATTAATCGACAAATAAACTGATATGTAATTGATAACAGAGAAACTAAACCCTAAGGCAAAAAAAAATTGTTACTGGAAATTAAGCTGCTATTTAGTTCTATAAGTACAACTCACTAGGCTGATGTACCTGTTAAAAATAGAGAACAAAAATGGGCATAACTACAAAAAAAAGAAAA
>CM053503.1:165432354-165491425 GCA_028627145.1 Eidolon dupreanum | reverse complement strand
AGACTGGCAAATTTCTTCTTCCTTTTTCTCGAGTGTTGACTCACTAACCTTGAACTCACAGCCGAAAGCACTAAAACTCAAGCATGAACGAAGCTCGGCCGATACTTCCTCCCTGCACTCGGGGCCCCTTTAAACAACAAAATCAACAAAAAGCGCAAAAATGTAAATACTGCATCGCTAAACGGACCATGAAAAGGACACTTGTTTACCATATGAGCAAAGCGAGGAGCAGAGTGCCACCTTGCCCCACCTCACATGAGAACGTGCGTGTTGGGCAACCCGAGTTTTTCTGCCACTCTGCTCACATCCACGAGTGAACACTAAGATGGCACAAGCATTGATTTTGTGGTTACGCATACATTATAGTGAGCAGGCGAATTCACAGATTTGGAGTCTGTGAATAATGAGGATCCGCTGTATCTGGCATTACTGCAGGGATGGCTGGAGGCCTCGCTCAGCGGGGACCGTCTACTGGGGTGTGGGCATGTGGCTTCTGCAACATGGCAGCCGTGGGGTGGGGTGATCGGACTTCTCATGTGATGACTGGCTCCCTCAGAGTGGGCAGCCTAAGGGACAAGGAGAAAACTGCCCAACTTTCCTGACCTAGCTTCAGAAGTCGTTCCGTTGGTTGAAAGCGAGGCACGGGACAGCCCAAGTTCAAGGAGGTGAAGATTAGCCTCCCCATCTTGGCAAGAAGATACCAGTTCAGCCATCCTTGGAAAACACAATCTGCCAGACTGCTGGGGAAAACGGTAGCTATTATTTGATACAAAACAACCAAAGATATTTCAACGGGACGCCCATGAGCGTAGAAGTAATTACTCAGAAAGATCACTTTTGTGATCACCTCCTACTGCACAGGACTAACAGTGAGCTCTCAGCCCTGGCTGCATCCTTAAGGAAAAGATAGATAAGAGTTAGGAATGGTAAGAAGGCCAGACAATCTTATAATCCTGAATTTTGAAAAACAATCAGAGGTCTATAAATCCAAGCAGGACCTAGTCTAGACCCCACCAAGTGTCAGGAACTCACATCTGGACCACAGGGGTCTAGAACATTGGTTTACTCAGAAACAAGCACCTAGAACCTGTTAAAAAATATATAGGTTTGTTAAACCCTGACTTAAACATATGTATCTGTAGGTGTATAGTATTTTTGACAAATACTCCAAGTTATCCCGGTGTAGCCATGACAACGGGGAGGAAGTCGCGGCCCCACACCATCTGTCAGCTCAGCTTCTTCGGGAGTTTACCAGTTATCACCTCGGGGTGCTTCTAGATCCACCTCATGTTCCCAGGATTGGTCGATTTGAGGGGTGGGCAAGGCCTGTCTCCCAGTCACTGTAAAGGGCCCTGAGTCTCCCCTGCTCTGTGACAGAGAGAAAAGTGAGACATGCTCCAATGGGATTTTGTATATCCTCTTTTAAAAGCACCTCACTGTCAACAGGTATTCAGGTCAGGAGAATGATGCCTCCTGCAAAAAGATGTCCACGTCTGCATCCCTAGAAATTGTGAATACATTTCCTTACATGGCAAGGCAGAATTAAGGTCACAGGTGGAACTAAAACCTGCCCCCTATTGTGTTTTCATTAATTTATCGCACTGAAAAAAAGACGACACCATGTTCAGCACATGCTAGAGGTTCCATGAATGATGTATGTAAATGACCGGAGTGCTTCTGTGTTTTGCTTTGTTCTTATCATCCAAGACTTTTAAATAAGCACTCGATTTTACTTTGCTCAAAGAGTAGTTAATGCAAGAGAACTTTAGAGAAAGCACGAAGCAAGGAAATTAACACAGGTGTTAAGGGTTAACACAGAGCCTTCAGGTAAACACCGGTGACTAGCTGTCTGCATTGAATTCATCCAGTTTATAAGATCGCTTCCAATTTTTACGACCAAACGCAATGGAAATGTATTCACATAGAACAGATATTGACAACTCAAATCACAGGCAAAGGGCCAATCTCCCTGATGTACAGAGAACAAGATTAAAACAAAAAAACAAAAAAACAGAGACAAGGACAAATGACATGAAGGATATGAACAGACACTTCACAGAAAAGAAAATGTAAAGGATGTACATCTCCCAAAGCCAAGTCAATCGATGAAGGTACACCGACTCTCACTTATAAGAAGAGAAAAGCAAATGAAAACTACACTGAGATTCAAAAGTGTGATAATAATCCATTGGCAAGGTTCTCGCTTTTATACACAGCTGATGGGAGTGGAAGTCTGTACAGTTCCATCAGAGAGTAATTTGACAATATCTATCAAAATGGTAAATCGGTTCCTATTTTCTATTCATTCAATGTGGGGAATTCATCTGACACACCTAACTACGGAGAAATAAAGTGATACACTGCAGCTTTGTTGGTGATAGCAAAATATTGGAAACGACCCAAACACTCATCAATAGGAGACTGGTTCTATGATATGTAACCATTTTGTGGGATACTATACAACTATAATAAATGATAAAACCCTCGCCATGTGACATGGAAAAATCTCCAAGATATATTGTTAAGTGCAAAAGAGCAAAAAGAAAAACAGCATGCATAATATACCACCTCTTCAGTAATAAAAGGGGGGATGGAAAATAAGGCTATTTATATTTGTTCATATGCATTAATGGTGGCAGTTCTTGGATATTGTTATTCTTTATTAGTCCCTTAAGAAATTTACCAGGTTTGACATATTCAGAAGATAAATCCATCACTAAATCATTCCCTTTCAGTCATATGAACCTACATTCTACCCATTTAGAAATGAGCTTTCCTACTTACTCGATTAATGAAAGAGCCATGTCATTTATCATCCACCTGGGACACTTTTTAGAACTAAACGAGACACTCTTCGTAATTATGTGGGGACAAAAGCCTAAGCCAGGCTGCCCAAGCAAACGAAAACACAGAGGATTTATTAGGTTGGTTTGGTTGTAAGGAATTGAATTATGATACAATTACGATAGAACTTGCTTCTGAGGGGCACAAATCAGACTCTCTTCTGTAGAGACACCTTGAACAGAGCTGCGTTGTTTCACAAACCCGCGAACCATCTGAGCGATCTGCCCACCCAGCCACCTCACTCTGGTCAGAACCAGTGACCTGTCCACCATGATTTATGGCCGCCTCTCAACTTGACAAGTGTTCCTAAAGTCAATCTTGCTGTCGTTTATTTGAATTTATTGCACCTAATTCTTTCCCTCATCTGAAACTGAATTGTGTGTGTTTTTTTTATCGTTGTTGTTGTGCTTTCTAGGAGAATAGCTTTCAATTTTAATTTCTCCCCATTCAAGATATAACAGATGTGTTAAGGCAATAATAGTTCAGATGCTCCATCCTCAGATTTCCACCTCCCAAAGCCAAGTCGATCAACACCAAGAAAGATTTTGTCCATCTCACCTTCTATATACTAAAGTCCTAATTTTAATTATTACACAGATTTCGTCAACTCATCTTTTCACATCAACATACCCCAAATTCCTTCGTCCTGTTTGTAATGAGGGAATGAGGCAGGCACACATCAAATTGTCTGCAGCATGTTTTATATTTTTGTGTTCGTGTTTTTATCTCATTGAAAAATTGGTCCTAGCATTTGCCCTTAGGTTGTTCATAATATACATGACTTATTGTCATCTTAATTTAAACTTTTGTATAATGGACCCAGTGTACACTTGTACTCCTGACTCAGCTGGTGAGATTAAGAGTCCAAAGCTTTTCTGATGACCTTTTGGTATTTTCATATTTCTCTGGTACCAGAAAAAGAAAGTTCTCCCTGTCCACATCCCACCGATATATTGCTGATAAATTAAGATCAATGTATTCTGTTAGAGTAGACATGGGACTTACCCTTCTAATATCTGTTTTGACAGAAAATATTTGGTAAAGAGAGAGGGGGGGAAAATGGCCATTTTACATGAGCGAAATGAAAACAAAATTGTAATCTTCCTTTAAACTTTTCATGGCCTTGGCTAGAATAAATCTATATGGGAAGACCTGAGTTAGCTCATTAGATCTGGTAATGAGGACAGTTTGGGGACATGGCTGCTCTCGGCTGGAAGTCTCCCTGTAAGCCAGTTTCCGGGTACAGAGATGGCATTTGACTCAGGCATTTAATGGCGAATCTCATTCCACGTTTCATCATCTTGTAGAGAATTCACCCAGAACGACAAAAGGCGGTTGGCAGTTCTGATGATTCGTCCCTGGCCTTTGACCCCTCAACGACACTCTGTTTTCTCTGCCCAATAAAGAAAGCATCTGAGAACAATGCACTGCCTCGGAGCTGGGTGGATTAGGGGATGCAGCTCAGCGAAGGATGTCCCTTTTAGGCTCTGTCTCAAATCCACAGGAATTTGCCCCATTTTATGTCAGTGACTTTGCCTTTGCAAGCTTTACTTAGCCTTCTGCAAAAGAAGACTCTAATCAGAGCAGAGCCCCATGGCCATGGGGCGGAGGAGGCTAATTGGGGCTGAATGCTCTTTGCAGCTTTCAGTCAGGGCCAGCAACATCTCCATAGGCATTAAGTCAATATCCCAGGGTCTAACATCACTCTGAGAATAGTTTGTGTGGTTCCAAAGTTGTTTTCTAACAGTAGGATGCAAAGAAATGTCTGCTGGAGCCTAGACTGATGCTGTTCTTTTTACTTCCAGTTTAAATTGACCATCTCCTGACTCTGCAGAGAGCTCAGACAGAAATCCATCTTCATTTACCCGGCCTGTGTCTCATTTAGATGGTCACATATTTTATCTCCGTGATATTTCATAAACATTCTGGTTCCCCGCCTCTTAATGACCGTCCATGTGTTATCCCATTAAATACATCCAATTTCTGTATCTTCCTTAAGTACAAAATGTTTCAAAGCCAATTGCCTAGATAAACCTCACGACGTCCTATTTAAATGGCATAAAAGGCCACAGCAGAGTTTGTCCGCTCTCTGATTACATAAATCTGATTACATAAAATTCTCAGCTAGGTAATTTTCCATTTGGGATTTCCCATGACATTAGAGATAGGTCTCAGAAAATGCAAAAATAATATTTGCCAAACATACTGAAGTAATTATTTCTGCCTTACAAATAATATTTTACGAATATAAAATAGCTTCACATCAAAATCAATCTGACTGAGTGTAAACTTGGGGCTGATATCCTGGGGTCCCCGTCTGAAGAGCCGGATGTGGGCTCGCAGCACATGGCAGGGAAAGAAAGAAAGCAACCGAACCCGAGTCTCTCCTGCATCATCACACTTTTGATCCCATTTAATCCCCACGACTGCCCCAGATGTTGGTATTACTGTTTTCCTATTACAGATGAGGAAACTGAGGCTCAGAGAAGTTCCATGTCTTATTCAAGATCATTCCAGCTGACAGAGTCCGGATTTGAACATGGATTTAGCTCCCTGTGAACCCGTGTCCCAGGGGGAGGGATGAAGGACAGTCTTGCGGGACCAGCTGAATAACTTAACGTGTGGCCTAGAAACTGGAGTGTGAAGTAGTCGGAGAGGAAAGGAACCATCTGTGAAACAGTGGCAAGGACAATCTTCAAATATGACCTAAACCCGGTCTTCAGAGGACATCTGGGTGGCGTTGGTGGCTCTGTGAGACTGATAGGACGGCTTGAGGAGATCTGGCCCGGGGACACGGGGACTTCAGGACACATCCGAGACAGACAAAAGAATCATACTGGAGTGAGGCAGCTGACTCATCTTTAAGCTGATCTGAAGTGAGTCCTACGGTGTGGTGAGATCAGGCTGGACACACGGACAGAACAGAGCAGAGGTCTCTCTTGGCGGGGTACAGAAAAGGGGGGATGGGAGGCTGGGGGTGTCAGAGGAGGGTCCTAGACTCAGGGGAAAACCAACGGTATCAGGAAAATCAGGAACCCAGCTCAGAGGTGGCCTAGAGGATAGGAAGTAGGTGCCCAGCTGCCGGGCAAAGATGGGAGGACAGGTGAGGGCAAGGGGCAGGGAGCCTCTGTCCCCAAGGACAAAGCCTTCAGGGCTGCGCGTCGGCCACGACAGGTGCCCAGCTCTGAGGAAACAGAGAAGACCCTCGAGACGGATGTGGGAAGGCACCGGAAGCCAGCTGTCAGCTGGATGGGAAATTAGAAAAGAAATAGAAATTTCCTATTACCATGAACACCAGCTAGAAGTCCGAGAATGAAAGTTGAGGCTTTTCCTTTAGAAAAGATGTCGGCTCCGTTTCGTGACCGGCATTTAGGCTTTTGAGCACCGGCTGCACCTCCAGAGCGTGGAAGAGAGGTGCATAGGGAGGGCAGGTGGGCACGGCTGGCCGCAGTGGCTCTGAGACACCCCCACACGCTGGGCAGGACGGTTTCGTCCGCCACTGCGGGACAGAAGCGTAAGCGAGGGGATCCCCGTGGGATGCTCCCCATCTCCAAGGACGCGGCACGTCTGCTGAATCGGGGGGTCTGCAAGGGACAGACGCTGCCCAGCAGCTCCTGGTTCCCCGGGAACTCGGAGAGGCCGAGGCTCTGTGGGCGCATCGTCAGTCCCGAGACTGTATCTGGGCAGGACGCAAACCTTGGGCACTGGCACCTGCCGTGGCTTTCAGCGGTTAGGCAAGCGTGCAGCTGGGATGTCTAGAAGGAACGAGAACGTGCCCCGGTTTTAAAGAAAAATGACTGACTTCTCTCTCCGCTCTCCATCGCATAGACATCATTTCCTCCATTTCGCTATAGTCTTCTCTTTTCTGGTGTTTATCAGTCTTGTTTGTTTGTTTGACTAATATTTTTATGTGTAAGAGGTGCTTTTAATCTGCACACATGAAGCAATAGAATGCAAGAGCCCTTTTCCTCTGCATTTCTGACATCCGGCTGCTCTCTCGCCAAATACGTTGACCTCTATTCCCCAGATGGCTTCATTTCTTTCACGACTATTTTCTTTCAGAATTCTAAGGACACCATGGCATCGCCTTCTGGATTTTGATTCTGTAGAAAAGTCTGAGGCCGGGCTGGAAAACAGGGTTCTGGATTCTTTTGGGGTTACCCAATTTGTTTCTGTTTTTGTTCTTATTGTTCTTATTTTTCTCTATTTTTAATTCATCCCTTCTTTATTCCTGAAAGATAAAATTAGGCTAAGTTTACATATTGGACACTTTTAAGTAATTTTGCTTTGTTTTTAAGTGAGCCTTTTCAATCTGAAGGTTCAATTCTTTCCTTAAGGGCTCAAGAAAGTGTCTTTGTTTAACATTTGTTTTCTATCCATTTTATACTTTCTGACGCATACATGGGGTCTCCTTGATCTGTTTGTCTGTCTCTTTTTTCCCTCTCATCATTCACTTCCTCATCTTTGTCCTATCTTTAACGTCCTTTTTTTAGGTACAAGGAGAATTTCTCATGTATATCATCTGCTTAACCAATCCTATTTTCTGTGGCACTGAATCTGTTACTCGCTGCTTCCATTTAGGATTTAAATTTCACTACTGAATTTGACATCTCAACACGTTCTTGCCTGATCTCACTTGTCTTTCACTATGACTGCCCGCTCACCGGTGCAATATCTTCTGAATGTTTTATGGAACACAAAGCAGAAGACTTGTAACATTTTCTCCTATTCATTACAACTCTATTTCATTGGAAAACATTTGCTCTGGTTTCTTTGGAAGCAGTTTGCTGCATTAGCTAGTGATTTTTCTCTGTAATATTGCTTTATAAAGTTATCAAATTTTTTTCTCTATGTTATGTCTTATAAAGAGTAATCCCTGATTGTTTATTATCAGGAATCAGCATTCTGACACATCTCGTTTGAATCTCTTCCAGATTCTTTGAACTCGATGAGATTTTAAAACACAGAGGTTTAGTTAGCCAGATCAGGTATACAGCATCGTATGGAGAAGGGTGCCTGAACTATCGCTGTAGAAACATAGAACATCACCGCAGTACCAGAGGGCCTCTTCCCACATTTCTTCTGACACCCCAAAATTAATACTAGAGCATAAATCCTGAGACTTATACTCCAAAAACATTCAAAACACCATGACTTATCCAAAAATATCTCGAGTTTGAAAACTGTTGACCTTTAACAAATAGCCAGATATTCCTCCAGTAAAATGGGTTTACTTGAGAACAATAGAGAATTGTAATTTGAAACACGTAGTCTAACGGTGAGCCATGGTGCAAGTCCAGAGAAGCTGGAAAGGGGAGGAACGTTTTTTATGGACCTGGGAGAGGCTCTTGTAAACAAAGAGTCTATTGGAGGAGACTGGAAGGTCGAAGTGTAGAGGATTCTCATTGGCTGGGTCTGGCCGTCTCCCATTGGCTGACCTGTTGCTGGATGAAGAGGGAGCTCTTCTTCCTGCGGCTGGGGTAGGAGGGTCACTTCCTCCTGGGCTCAGTGTGTGTGCCAAGTGATACGCAGGTCAGAGTTCTCTCTTCTAGCTCCTGACTTTATTTTAAATGAAGTTTTTGTTTATTAATGTTCACAAAGGAAATGAAATGCGATAGTCCACTCCATTGTTGACATACTTGTAGAAAAATTTTGTAAGAGTGTATTTCGGCCCAGCTGATGACACTGTTGGGAAGCGAGATCTCAAATGCTAGGGAAGATGACAGTTGTGCAGTTTCTTTTCTACGTTTGGAATTAAGGAGGAAACATAAAGGTTACGTGAAGGTGGAGGAAAGCAAGGTGGCGGCTGGATTACAGGGCAGTTAACAAGTGGATGTGCTTCCTCTGAGGGGTCTGAAAAAGAGGCAGTTCAAAGGTGTGTCAACCTAGACACACGAGAACAATGGACAGGGCTCGATTAATGTGAAGAGAAACCTTTTATAGGTCTGAGGTGTGACAACTCACTATGACCTGCCCAGTCAGGAATGTATGATCAGATTACCCTGTGGGGTTACTTTCGGTCAGATTTATTACAGAACCCCTTTTCATCCACAGTATGAACAAACTGAAGAAGAAATATCACATGATCATGTCAACAGAGGCAGACGAGGCATTGGACAAAATCCGACACATATTCATGATTTTTAAAAAAAATTCTCAGTAAATTATCTCTATAGAGGGAAACTTTCTTAACTTGATAAAATCTATCTACCAAAAAAAAAAAAAAAACCACCCTACAGCTAACATCATACTCAACAGTGAGAATCAGAAGCTTCTCAACTCAGATTCCAACAAGGCAAGCATGCCCCCTCTCACCACTCCTGTTCAACACTGTAGTGGAAGTCCTCGCTAATGCAATAAGGCAAGAAAAGGAAATGAAAGGTACAAAGATTAGAGATGGAAGACGTAAAACTGTAGATGACATGATCATCCTTATAGCAAATCTGAAAGAATAGACTGAAAAAAGTCCTGGAACTAAAAGGCAATTATAGCAAGGTTGCAGGATCCAAGTTTAAGTAATGGTATCGTATACACTATTATTGTACTAAAAAGGAATAATACCATACATTCTATTTTGTAACTTGCTTTTTTCACTTAATGGCATACCTTAGACATCTTCCCATTTCAGCACATGTAGGCGTTCATCATTCTTTTTATGTACGTACAGCATTGCATTAGGTGATGCAAAATTCACTTGCTTTACCCCATACTGATGGCATTTAGGTTGCTTGTGGATTCGTTGGTGGGGTGGGTCGTGTTTGCTTGCAGTATGATTTCATGGATCCCCTTATTATTTCAGTATTCCCTTAAATCTTTTCAAAATACAAATTAAGGCTTATACAAAAATGTCTCTAATATATTCATTTACATAAATAAAAATTTTAGAGTAATGCTGTCAACCATGTTAACCTCTGAGAAGCAGATTAGATAGGAAGGACATGTGGCAGGAACCTACTAACATGTTTCACTGTGTGTCTTTCTCTGCTACCGGAGTTTTTACACCAAAATGTCATGCTTTTACAATTTTAATTAAAACACGTAAATATATAATGCTGCAACGACAGTTATACGAACTGGTTTTGTTCTCCAGGGCTATGTTTCAGGGGATGTATCTGGAAGTTAGACTACTGGGTTAAATGGAATGCTCTAGAAAGCAGTGTGGTCTGGAGTGATTTCAGAAACAGAGAATTCTGCCGGTGGCTCCTACCATCAGGCGAAAATAGAAGCAACTGAGTGTTGTGTAACAGTGGAAGTTTCACTCACGCAGCTAGTGTGGAGGATTTCGTCTTAAAAATCCATCAGAAAACATTCAGTGGGTGGAAATGCTGGCACAGGTCCTGCACGATGCAGCTGCATTCTCGTGTAGTTCTAGTTCTGGATCAAATCCTGGAGGTGAGCACCAGTGGGTCTCCTTACAAAAGCTCAGAGAGGTAGCTGGCGCATTGAAGGGTGACAGAATGGTAAATACGCCTCAGGCTTTGTCAAAACAGGGCTCCCACCGGTTTCTTGGAGATTCGTTCTGTTCTTCCTTTTTGGTCTCTAGTTTTGTCTTCCAGGTGGCTTCTCTCAAGGCACAAGATGGTTTCCACAGCGACCAGGGCTTCCGCTGCTTTGCCCAAATCCAGAGGTTGAAAAATAAATTGCTAAGCTTTGATTTGATTGGGCCACCCCTGAACCAATCCTCGTGGCCAGGTGACTGGCATATGCTGATTGGCTTTGAGTGGCAGTTTTCGGAAACAGTCACTCTGTAGGAGGAGGACAAGTAACTGTAATTGGCTGAGGTCAATCAAGACCCACCTCTAGGGCCCCAAAAGAGCAGATCTCAACCAAGTCTGGCTGCTGCATGGTGAGAGGTGGCCAGGCATGGCATGGCCACAAGAAACCTACTCTGTGGACCACATTCGAATTTTCCGTGGTTGGGAAGGAGAAAAAAGCAACGTGTTCTGAGCCAGACTGTGTGTTAGGCACTGAGTAAGGAGCCTTGTTATTTACTCTAATCCTCACAACGATTTTTGAGATGGGCACTGCTCTCCTTAGTTCACAATAAGGAAACTTCAACCCAAGAGATTTCCAGTCATTTGGCTGAGGCCAGACGGCTAAGATGCATCAAAGCCTATCTCACTGATTTCATCTGCTGCTCAGCACAGCTTGCAGTGGGCCTGAAGCCCCAGCTTAGTTCAGCATAATAAATATAGTTTAGATTCTATTTCCTTGAGTGTTTTGGGAGGGGTTGTTTTTGTTTTGACTTTTTTATTGTTGTTATCCTTTCAAAGTCCTGTGGGGTATTTAGAATATATCTGCATATATATGGTTAAGACTCAACTCAGAAGGAAAAGCAGAGATTTGTTTTGTTTCGTTACAGTTAAGCGTCCCCCAGCAGTTGAAGTATGTGATTTGTGTTATCAGATCCTGGCCTAGAACCAGATCACAAGAATGAATCCCCGATGGCTGAGGTAATATGCGTCTTGGCAGAGCTGTAACGGGGTACCCGGGTCCACTGCACTTTATGACATAAAATCAGATCTCTCCTCTTGTCTTGGGTGAGCAATTGTGACGTCATGAACCAGGCACTTCGATGCAGTTCAGAGAGCTGAGGACAAGTTATGAAAACCAGGGAAAGCGAAACTGGGTGTTACTGAGAGGTCACCTGTCCCCACCCCACCCCCACCCTCAAAGCTGCTATTGTCAACTCTTGGTGGATCCTGGTGGAGAAAATCATGAGTTCAGGTCTGCACTTCACCCTGGAAGAACAGAGGTTGTCATTAGCCACCAGTCCAGCGAGTCTTCCATCAAAGCTGCCCCCGAGGGACCTTGCGAAAGAGGAAATTTCACATCCCCTACAAACTTTGGGCTTTCTGCTCTGTCACTAGCATCTGAGAATGGAAGACTAGTTTCCGATTGCCATTCTGGCTGAGAGGAGGAAGTGAGTGTGGGTGGGCAGGTGAGTGGAGGTGGTGCCTGGGCAAATACACAGACGTGCCACCCGGCGCAGGTAGTCATGAGTGCCCAGGTAGGGGAGCAACCCCGAGTAGCAACACCCGAAAAACAGCCAGAGATGGAAGGTTTCTCCCAGAAGTACCAGCTTAGAACCCGCTGCCTGTGAAAGGGGAGTTACCTCACAGATCTGCACATCCAAACACGCAAAGACTGCAAGTTCTAATCGTTCATTAAGATCCATTTTTCTTCCGAGAGACTACACGGAAGTCTGTCGTTGGAATAATTCATGGTGCTGAGAACATCACCCGAAATGTTTAAATATCCTCAAGCTGTTTTGTGTGAAACCTGCTACACGAAGAGTGTGTCCAGACCCGTGGAAAGGGAGGTGACACCCATGTTCACATTTTCTCAGAAGCAGTTAAAAGTGACACTCTTAAGCGTACTCGTCTGAAGACATGATGCTCCAAAGTTGTCATGATATTGTTTAAAAGATAGCAACGCACCAAGAGGTAAAGAGAGGTGAGGGAGACTGCCAAAACATTACAGCTGAGAACATCGCCTGCCTTTCTGAGGAAACCGGCCTGGGGGAGTCCCCCAGGTTCTGGCAGAGGCAGCCTCATTTTCTGTCAGGTGACCCTCAGCCCACAAACCGATTGGACCAGACAGAGGTGGCCACCCTCCCCTCACGGGCCATCGAGAGCCCTGTAATGCAACTGGAGGGTGGGGGTTCCACAATATTCATTTGAAACAAAAACGTGGGTCCTCTTGTTCAAAACACGGGCGGAAAATACCATTAAATGTGATACACTATACGGCTTTTTCCTTGTTTCCACGGTCTCTGGAGGTTTTTTATTTCCTATATAACATCATTTTAAGTAAGGAAAAGAACTAAATTTAAAGTTTTTACTATGAATTTGATCATTCTTCTTTATATTGTGCAACTTCTGTTTAAATGCAACCGTAAGAGTGTTTCATTCATATGCTGGCTAGCCAAAAGTGGGCAGTGATGTTTTGTAGCTCATACGTGCTTCCATATTTTCTTCTTAGCAGAATATTGTCTACCCTGCAAAACATCAACGGGATTGTTTTCATTTCACTTTCTGATGTGCCCATGTTCTGTACCACTCTGCTTTCGGCTTACCGATGAGTAAGGAAGGACTGAAAGGAAAAAGAAAAGTCTTCCTGCTTATGCCCATTCCTTCTTCGTCGTCCCTTCCCGCATCCTTTTCAGCACGAGCGGCCGGCTAGTGCAGGGGAGTAACAGGAGTGAGGAAGGGGATGCCAGGCCTCCCTGGTCATCGGTTTCTCACAAAGCCTTGACTTCTCCCTGCACCTGAAATAAGTTCTGGCTCTAACGGAAAGCGTGGCCCCTGGGGGTCGTCCCCGTCCCCCTCCCCTAACTCCGTCGGAGATGCAGCACGAAATCGCTGACCTTTGACTCACGTCGCACCTCGTGGGACTCTCACGCACCACGAGGCCACGGAGCTCACGAAGCATCATCGCAAAGGCTATGGCAGGATGAGCATATTGCGTGGATCTCCTCGGCTCACAGACGTGCTCCGCCGTCCCACTGCGTTTCACCTACAAAACACAAGTTCAAACATCAGATTGTTACCAATTTTGAGTAGTGAAGCATTAAACAAAGCCCGGCGACCTCTGAGCACGGAGTCCCTGGATGACAACGTAGGTCACACACACATCCACGACAGCGGCCCTGCCCTTCAGCAGGAAGGATCAAAGCAGCTCGGCCAATCAGATTCTCTCTGCTGGGAACTTAGGTAGAGACGGAGGGATTGCAGAAGCACCAGTCACTAAGGACAAGGAGAAGAAGCAGAGGAAGAAAACATCTGAGCCACAAACGGAGCACAGTAAAGACGGATTCACAAACTTGTGAATTTTCCCGAGCTTCTGAGGACCTCCGACTCCGGTCTCTGGGTGACCTGAGCTCCCCACCACAGTTTCTGCGTTTCACGCGAGGTCTAGATGTGTGGCTGAGGTTTTCCTTATCGTCCACTTGGCCTCGTACTGCGCCTCTCATTCCTCATTCCATGTTCCTTGCAGCTCGGAGCCTGAGAAAGAATTAAGGTGAACGGTTGCTGCTGGTGCAATCGTTTCTGAGCAAAAGGAGGAAATACAGCTGGGGTTTAGATAAATGAACCCAAGAAGGAGTACGCGAATGATCTCACCGCTTTTAGGTGAGGTGGTACCTGTTCACACAGCAATTCTCTTCTTAAGCAAATGAAGATGAAACAACGACAGTAGTTCTTAGATTATCCAACTGACGAAATATATAAATAAGTACTAGGATGTACTTCCTGCATTATTTATAACAGCAAAAAATTACAAACAACCTAAATGTCCAACAGTACAGGATTGGCTAAACAGATTACATCATTAGAATGATTTTTTTTGTCAGGCCAGAAAAATTATGTTTTTAAAAGCATATTTAGGAGCGTATACATCAAGATGATCATAATAACGTTGCTAATTATGCTCTGAAAGTCTAAATATTTATTCACTTATACAAATGAAACAAAGACAAGCTGTTTACAAGCCATTTATTTCTGAACTAGAGGATTAAGAGGGGTTTTTTTTCTATTTTCCATTGTATAATTTTAATGTTATAATTAAAATTTTCATTTTAATGTATTTTAAGCTTTATAAAACCAAAATATTAATAAATTTCTCCAAGAATCCAACAAGTCCCCATCAGTATAATTCCACACTCAATAAACAATTTTGTGATTGTCATTTGACCTCTTGCGCAGTGGAGCATGATGGTTAAGAGTATGCAGTTCTGAGGTCAACAGCTCTTGGACCAGATTACAGGTCTGCCACTTTCTAGCTACTTGACCTTGAACAAAAAAAACTCTGTTGGCCTGTGTCCTTATCTGTAAGATGAAATGTTCAATAAATGGCCACTTTCAGAGTTGTTATAAGGAGTAAGTGAAATGATAAATTCCCTTTGGGCAGGGCGTGTTATCCATTCTGTTCATTTTACATGTAAATATAAAATATGGCTGGCGCATAGCAGCTGCTCAATAAATATTAAGCGAGTGAATGGCATATACAAACACCCACGCACATATGCGCACTCATGGATAAATGACAATGGGAAGCGTGACAAAATTCAGACCAATATAATTATACTTTTCTACTTCTTTTTTGCTGATATTTGTGTCACGTGATACGTAAAAATGAATATTCACTTTTAAAATCTTCAAACTTCCTTTTATTAAAAAAACTTAATGTTACATTTCATCGCAATAGACAAGAATTTGCATGTTTTGTCTTCAGGCCTTAATTGTGTTGAAGATCTAAATCGCTGTCATAACCGATAACCTTCTATTTTTATCATTTTTAAGTTAAATTTGTTTACTTAATATTAATAAATAATCAATTTACTGGGCTGAAAATGTTAAATAGTTTGACAACGAAACAGAGGCCAATTTCTCTTTTCCTCCCCTTTTCCCTTCTCTCTTAGCCCCAAACTGATAAACACTGTTATCAATCCCTTTCAGTGCTTTTCCTCGGGGCTTTTTAATATATATCTATAGGTGATTAAATTGCGGCCCCTCAAAATATGTCTAAACCTTAACCCCCAGTATCTGCAAATACAATCTTATTTAGAAAAAGAGTCTTTGCAACGTAATTCAGTTAAGGATCTTGAGATGAGATCATCCTGGATTTGGGGGCCCTTAGTCCAAAGACAGATGCCCTTTTAAGAGAAGCAAAAGGCAGAGGAATATTTGGAATAGAGAGAAACAAAGAGAGTGGGCAGAGACTGGAGTGATGCCATCACCAGCCGAGGGGCACCTGGGCCACCAGGAGCTGGAGGAGGCAGGAAGGTTCTTCCCCAGAGCCTGTGAGGGAGCGCAGCCCTGCCGACATCTTGATTTGGGGCTTCTGACCTCCGAAATTGTAAAATAATACATTTCTGTTGGTTATAAGCCACCTAGTTTTAGATAATCGGTTACAGCAGCCCTAGAAAACTAATATAACATCTACTCGATATAAGAATATTCGTTGACTTCCGTTCACTACGTAACAGCTGCTTTTAGAGTTTTGATGTATCTACACTGCTGTCAAAACTCTGAATAGTTTTGAAACCATAGGAAAGTTGGAAGAAAAATATTTTCAACTCTTTGATAATACTGGGGCTTAATTATAGTCTCTTGAATTGCAGCCTCAGGGAATTTCAAAACACATAATTTAGCTTTCTTCTACCATATGAAATATTCTATTGGAGCAAGAAAGATCAGAGATATTATATTCAGTCCATCTTACCCAGAAGGTAGAAATAGTAATTCATACTCTCAGAGAGAGGTAGAGAGAATTTGCCTAAGTGGACAATTTTAAGTTCTGCATTTTCTGATTTTTAACACTGGGGGCCAAGCTCTAGCTAATGCTGAAAATAAACGTGTGTTGCTTGGAGCCAAAGGCAGAAATGTGTGAATCTCATGACTATTGCCGAGCACTGGTGGGAATGGGGAGGGAGAGGCAGACAGGGGTTTGGGACAGTCAAAGCAGCGAGGAGCCCAGGGGCGGGGTGCGGGGGGCTTGGAGGGAGGCTGTTTGCAAACGGGTGTCAGAGCACTTCAGCATTTTAACCACCAGTACTGCCTTCCCGTGCCTGTTGGCTGGGCTCAGCTGCCGCGACCCTGGTGTAGACCACACACCTGACCAAATCCTTTCCCACCCATCACCCTGTCTGGTCTACAGTAAGACTCTGAGACAGCGGCCAACCCCATTTCACAGACGCAGCCACTGAAAGCTCCAGGATGTATGTAAGCTGGCCCCACTAGGGCGGCCCCCGTAATAAGTTGTACATGCAGGCCCTGGACCTATATTTTGGGATTTCAGACTCAGCCTTCTTTTCATTGAACAGCAGCTGCTTTCGAAATCACAGTGAATCTTCCCAGCATGAGCATCGGCCAAGCTGGTTCCATTTCAGATGCAAGAACCAAAGAAAGCCACGCCAGAGCCAGAGAAGAACAGAGAGGAAGTCGAGATGGAGGATGCTGTGGGCCTCGTCGTGGGGAGATGTCAGGAGCGGCAGCTTTTCAAAGGAATTCTTAAGGCTGTATTAGGGACAAGACCCTAACATCGCAATGGGGGTGGATAAGGCGAGCATAGAGCCCTCTTCGGTGAACTGCCTGATCAAGGTCAACATCAAAGTAAAGGACAATATCTGCTTTACCTGGTAAATAGCAGAAGGTGATGTCCATAAGGGATTATTTTACAGGAGAATGGTATATGGAAGGGCACATTCTTGCACTGGAAACTGACGTCAAAGAACATAGCTTCCCTCATCGGAGGAACCTCGAGTCTGGGCTGACTGGAAACCCGTCCAGAGACAGGTCAAGTGCGCATCCTGTGTTCACCAGGGGATCTCTGAAGGTCACATCTGCGGACAGACCATTGGCCTGGAGTCCTTGTGGAAGGCATGCCCGGGCCGTGGCTGAGTTTGACATCTCCTTCTATGTACTATTTGCAGGCAGAGGAAGTGAAGCATCTCTCTCTTTCTAAAACTCCGGTGGGCCGAGTAGCTTTCGGAGCTGAAAGATGGGGCATGCTGCGTGCGCACATCTGCACGCTGCATTTGCATATGTCATCCCTGTCTTAAGGCTGAATAATGCATTCAGGTCTGAGCAATAGAAACTCTACATAAATGATTAGCCAGGCTGTGCTCAGGTAAACCTTGCCCCACTTTCGCTGAGGCTGCTGCTGCTGCTGCTGCTGCTGCTGCTGCTGCTGCTGCTGTTCGAGAATGAACTAGAGGCACACGCCTCTGAGCGCTGAGTCCTGGGGGTTCGGAGGGGTTGTGGGGAGGCTGGTCCAGACTCCAGCGTGCTTTCCTGATGGCCGAGGGGTGCGTTGTCTGTGGGCTGTTTAAACAGCACAGGAGGCTGGCATTGCCTCGCTGAACCTGAGCGTGAGTTTAAGGATGCTGCGTGCTGGGAGGAATTGCGCATCAGTGTCACGTGACACTAAGGGTTCAAATGAGCTCCATGGGGAACACAGCCAGCTGAGAGATGTAATCGCTACAGTCAGGAGCTAATTTCTTCTTGAACCGACCGAGTATTAAGGGCCTGCCTCGTGTTCTGTGTCACCTTGAGGAAAGCAAAAGAAATTCAATCCATGTTGTTAAAGCTCGTAAGAAAATTAAATGAGTTGTCAGGCCCAAAATCAACATGAAAAAGAAAATGGTGGGAATGACATCAAATCCAGGATTTGTTTCAAAATAATTGGGCAGGGATGAGGGGCTTAGGTGGGGTAAAGAGAAGAGAGACTGGTTGTGAGTTAGTAATAGTCGGTTGAGAAAACCATATGATATCACTTATATGTGGGATATAAACCTAAAAGTAACAAATGAACAGGACAAACAGAGACTCATGGACATGGACAATAGACTAGTGGTTACCAGAGGGGAGAGGGGAGGGGAAGGGGGAGGTAGACGGGGTAAAAGGGGTCAAATATGTGGTGACAGAAAGAAATCTAACTATGAGAGGGGAACACACAATGTAAATATATATATGTCTTACCATTAAAGTGTATAGCTGAAACTTATCGGATTTCATTAACCAACGTCACCATAAAAAAAAATTAATTAATTAAAAAATTATTATTATTATTATTACTATTGATTGAAGTTTGGGTTTGAGACATAAGGGTGCCTTATCCTCTCAAGTTGTATGCACTTTTGAAACTCTCCACTACAGAAGAGTTTTTTTAAAGCATCTCATTTATAATAACAAAACTATCAAGCACATTAAATTAAACCTTCCAAGAAATGTGCCATGCCTGTATAAAGATATCTATAATTCTATCTGAAAAACCTAAAGACCCAAATAGACAAACAGAATATTCCTGGATGGGAATTTTTGTTATCATAAAGATATCAATTTTTGCCTTAATCAATCCATAAATTCAATGTAGTTCCAAATAAATTCCTGCTGGAATTTGTGGGAACTTAATTCTCAAGTTCACATGGAAAAGAAAATATGCAAGAATAGCAATGAAATTTTAAAAACAAAAAATGAGAAGGAAATTATCTTACCAATTATCGAAACACATTATAAAGCTATAATTAAAATAGTGTGATATTAGCATAAGAAAAGATGTATATTAATAGAACAAAATAGAGAATTCAGAAATAGACACATATGTTTATGAGAATCTGGTTTAGCACAGAGATAGCATTTCAGATCTCTTCCTGATTTGGGACAAATTCAGTTTTCATGTGGAAAAATATATATTTGTGAATACTTATTTGTTGATATACTTATATATTGACATGTCTATGTCTATCCTATTTCTATATTTATATAGTTATACAAAATTATGCATTTATTTTAAATACCTATTGTATGTTTTTGTACATATACAAATACAGTTGCATTTGAAAAACATTTCATTAATATTTGTGCATTTCGTGTAGATCAATTTTACAAAGTTTTAAGAAAGGTCAACAAAACATTCCCACCTGTAGCGAGCTCAGTCTACATATTTAAATGTAGACTATATGTAATATATACACATGGACGCACATGTTTACACATGTAAACATACATGTATGCGTGTACATGCGTGTTGCACATATGCACGTACAGTAGGTCCCCCCTTATCTGCAGGGACACGTTCCAAGACCCCCAGGGGAAACCCCGGATAGAACCGAACTCTATTCTGAAGTCTTTTCCTGTACACGCACACCTACGATAAAGCTTCGTTTATAAATTAAGCACAGCGAGAGATGAACAACAGTGAGCAATAATGCAATAGAACAATTATAACAGCATGCTGTCATAAAGTTATGTGAAAGCGGCCTCTCTCTCTCTCTCTCTCTCTGCCGTAAACACACACACAGAGGACAGAGTCACACCCTAGGTGGGACGGAGCAGGACAGCTCAAGATTTCACCACATTACTCAGAAGCACGTGACTGAAAACCTACGAATCATTTGTTTCTGGAATTTCCCACTTAATCGTTTTGGACCACGGGTAACGGAAGCTGCAGACAGCGAGACCACGGGTACGGGGCCGGCCGTGTGCATCCGTGTGGGAGGACCCCAATGTGAGAGCGCTGTGGGGACCGGCAGAGGCATGGCAGGGTGGGCTGCTGAAGGCTTCTGCCGCGGGGGACTTCGTGGGCAGGAGGACACTGGGCCAGCCCGGGCGGCAGCCCCGAGAGCCCAGGTGGAGAGGCCCGGAGGCTCTTTACCCCCTGTTCCCCGCTCCACCAGACTGTGGACAGATAGCAACAGAGGCTCCGATGACTCCCTGTGGGAATAAAGAACACGCTTTCATCTCCTTAAAGTGCAAACAAGGACGATCACCCCTCACGCTTGCTGACTGCTACCTGTGAGCCGGGCACAGGACCCTGATGAAGCATCTTCCATCGGCCAATACATGATGAGTCTTCTATCACTGTCTTTGCTTCTAAGATGAACAGGTTTGGCACGGTGGCAAAGGTCACTGAGCTGGGAAAAAGAGGTGCCAGGCCCTGACCTGGGCGCATGTGACTTCAGAGCACACGCCTCGAACTCCCACTCCACGCTGCTTCTCCTCAGGTGACTTCCCCTACTCGTTTCTGTTTAGAAGTACTCCTAATGAAAGAATTAGAGCCAAACATTCTTAAATAACTCTCAGGCCAAGGATGCGATCTTCTGTCAAAGTTTCTAAACAGTTTCTTATCTCCATGACTCTGAAAGCCCTTGACAGCGTTAGGGATGTGACAGGAGGCAACAGCCCTGCCTGGATGTCCTCTGGGCGTCCCTACAGAAAGGACATCTGTAGTGTCTCAGGCAGCGCCAACAGGGAGCTGGAAGAAAAAGGAGAAGCGACGAGTCCAGAGGTGACGCAGAAGAGATGCAACGACCAGCAAAGGCCATTTTGATCCCCGTCCGCCGGCAACTCCCAGGGCGGGTTCCAGAGAAATAGCTGGGCTGAGCCGGTGACGTGGTCCCAGGGGAGCTAAGAAGCTCGTGCCCGGCGGAGCCGTGACAGATGCCAGGGCGGGCAGAGAAGTCTCCCTGGACACCGCAGCGTGGGCATCAGGAGGGCAGCGCGCCGAGCGAGTCCACACGAGGGTTCACGTCTCAGCGGCCGGCCACTCTCAGCGACAGAACTCCACTGCTCGGTGGGAGGTGAGCAGTTTACCAACTTCATATAAGGGACGTCAGGATCATTCTACGGTCAGAGCCCTCTCCAGCCCGTTTGCACTTGGAAAAAGAGGCACGCGACTAGTATACCCCAAGGCGATTCATTACCTGGGGAAGTTGTTTTTAAAAAATAGTAAGAATTATGTAGAAACCGGTGCCGCCAATCCTAGATCTCGTCATATAATGACAGGTACGGGGTTTCACCTGAGGGGACGATGTCTTGTAATCGCACGTCTGTGGTCCCCAGGGGCAGATGTGCACGCGGCCTACAAAGTGATTTGCCAGGAAAATGCGATGTTAAGTATAGTTATTTTCTGAGTACACTCTTCTCATCTCCAGTGTGAGGTAAGATGAAAATCATCGGGGATCTCTAGCAATCATCTCTGAGTGGAAACTATTCGGATATGGCAGAAAATCGAATGGCGGAAAAGAATTACCTTACTCTTCGTAGACTGTCCACACAGCACAAGGACACTCAAATGGAATAAATCTTCTTTCAGTGGTTGCCACAAGAGGCCATTAAAAAATGTGGGCACCATTATAACAGCAAGAAGTTTGTATTTAAGGGCAAAAGAATAACCCTGAGAGCTTAATGGATAAGCTTCGGGTCCACCCCTGGCTGACATCATTTATGGGTGTTTTCTCAACTTTTTGTGTATTGGCCGTGGCCAAACTCTGATAACCCCCTGCGGGGTTTCTTTGGACGCCCCGCACCTGTGTGGCCGAGCACATGTTTGGCTTCTGGTGGACAGGCGGGCATGTCAGAGAAGGATGGGGGCGGGGACAGCCGCTCCCCGGGCTGGGCGGGCCTGTGGGCACGGACGGCAGGTGTGCAACCCTAGGTGCATCGTAAATCACTCTGAACTCGTCTCTAGCGACAGACACACAGCGTCCCGGATGGATGGGTGAATAAGGTACAAAACAGATGCTATAAACGCATATAAACATCAGTCATCTCAAACTTCAAATATTCCAATAGGACAGAAGTAGATGTCTTTTCCTCACTATTCATTCGAATGTATTCTAGTCCTTTTGTCTGATAATTAATTTCTTGCCTGCCCTGTGCCGCCTCATTCTGCTTCCTGGAGTGTCTCTTCTTTGTCCTTCTGACGGGACCCCAGGAGAGCCTGGATAGGGCACAGTTGGAAGGAGAAGAGGCTGTGGAGATAGAAAGCAAGTATGTTTTCTTTCCAAGTGACATTCCACCATGACTTCTGGGTCCCCAGCCATTGACAGAGGCCCTGGTGACCCAGAGGCCACACATCCTATATCTTACACCATATTTGTCCTTGTACCATATTTGGTACCTCGTCACTAAAGTTTGAAAGTTTGAGATTGTGAGATGAATAATAATTAACCAAGACGAAATGTTTGGTGTTTCCCTAGTCGAAACAGCTCAAGTGGAACCATAACATTCGTCACAAGGAGAAGCCACCCCCCATGAAGAGAACAGGGGACACTCACCCAGGGGAATGGAGTGGCAGGGTGGGTTTAGACGCCGCCAGTGCGGAGGGCTATAAACAAACTGTGCGTTTCACACCTGCTTTTTAGCTGGATAAATAACACCTAACATTTCAGCACCTGCGACGTGTTGACCAGAAGCCTGCTAGAGAGCTATTATTTAGTAATTACTTTAATGAGTGATGTTATAATAACATCGTAATATTATTAACTGTCCCCCTACGACAAACGAGGCAAAAGAGATTGAGGAGGTTTGGGAACTTTCTGGAAATCATGTAGGTGAGAAGGAAAAGCTGGACTCCAGCCTCAGCTTCGGCTGACGATGCGTGCAGGTCGTGTCCATCACTGTCACTGCTGTGCCCTCCTGACACGCAGTAGGTGCTCGATAAATAACACCGAGCACATGGTGATGGGTCTAAATGCTCACCTGGGCCAGGTTGCCTGGAGCCCCCGCCCAGGAAACAAAACAGAGAAAGGAATTCGGACCTTCCGTGTCTCAGAAACGCCGAAGGGAAAACAGGCAATCATTGAGAAGCAAACTTTCTTTAATATCCTCCTTCCCCCTCTGTCCTTTATTTCATTCCATTATAGACGACTGCTTCCTAAAATGCTTTTCTCCTCCCCCAGGAAGCCCCTGGAGAGCTTTCTCCGGAACCCTGCCAGGGCGGCTCTGGGCTTTCCCTTCCCGCTGCTGTTCTCCCAGAGCTTGTAACTGCCTTTCAAAATCTTGACTGCTTTTCTCTATGCTCCAGGCCATGAGTGCACACACGCACACACACACACACGTGCACACACACACACGCGCACACGCACACCAGACAAGCTGGAAAGAAAGAAGTAGTAGGTTCAGGTCGAATTTTCCCAAGCAGGTCGATGGGGGTGGGCTGGCATACCCTGACATGGTGACAGTATTTTGTCCCAGGTCAACCCAGCCCCTCTTGGCTCTTCACCCTGAGGAGCACTATCTCAGGTGGGTCTCAGCCTGAAGACGCTGCTTTAGGGTGTTAGATTTGCACTTTGTTTTACTTACTTATTTGTTCTGGTTTTGTTTTCCAGATGGGCTTGGTTTTTGTTTGATGTTTTATTCATAGAAAAGCTTTCTGCTTAATGTCCTGATTTTGAAAATCTTATATTTCCCTGTTGTAAGGTAGTTTGCATTTATAAAATGTAGCTCTCAAGGTTTAGCTTTTAAATTATCTCTTTACTGCCCTGGCTTTAATTTATCTTATTTATCATTCTTATGGGTTGAATTGTGTCCCCACAAAATGTATTAGTTGAGTTCCTGACCGCCAACATGTTAGAGATTGGTCTTATTTGGAAATTGGGTCGCTGCAGACGTAATTACTGAGGATGAGGTCATGCTGCAGGAGGGTGGCCCCTAATAAAGTGTGACGGGCATCCTTACGAAAGAAGAAAATTTTGACACAGACCCACAGGGACAATGCCATGCGAAGATGAAGACTGAGAACTGGGTGATGCTTCTGCAGGCCAGGGTACCCCAAAGATGGCCATCAAACCACCGGAAGCTGAGGAGAGGCTCAGAATTCTTCTCCCTCAGAACCCCAGAAGGAACCAGCCGGCCTACACCTGAGTCTCGGACTTCCAGTCTCCAGACTCGAGAGACAATACATTTCTGTTTATTGCCCCTTCCACAGCCCTCACAGACCAATACAACCATTGAAAAATATTTTATACTTTTCCCTTTCACTCTCTTGATTTTACCCTTAACATTTAGTCTCGTCATTATTACGTCACTTTTATTTCTGAAAGTCTGATTTTATGTATCTGAATATCTGCATCATCCATTATTTTAAACTTTGTTTCTCTTGTTGCCTTCATTTCATTGTATTCTTCGGACCACACACCGTCCTTTGCCTCTGGGCCTCTCAACAGCTTCCAGGTCAGTTTTACTGTCATCGACTCAGTTCCTTTCCACGTGGTGGTGTGTAGGACAGTGCATGAGAACTGTGGCTGTCGTGGTGTGCACCCCACAAGTGCCCGGGCTGCTCAGTGCTTTCTCCCCTTTCTCTGTGCTCTCCGAGTGCCCGTGATAGATCTCGATTTTCAACCTGTTCATCTTGTAACTCTTGAGCCAAAAAAGCCCCCCGGGATGATTACGATTTTCCTTTCACAGATTGAACGCTTGATTATTGGAATGTGTTGTTTTCAAATGTCACGTATCTTTAAGTCCCTTCTGGAGAGAGAGCCACTTGGTGGACACGCGACCCACAGAGCCACCCTGGGCCCAGAGCTCGGAGGGCAGTGCCGGGTGTCAGGCTCTGCTCTCGGCCCTGCAAATTACCCGGCTCGTTCTGTCTGGAGAGAGGCACTTTCTCAAATCCATACCCTCATGTCTTTAAGCACTGGAGCCAAGAAGGAGCGCATATTCATGTTATGTGACAGCAGGTCCACCAAGAAATGACCTTCCACGTGAGGCGCAGGCGGGTGTGGCTGAATTTCCCTCCTGGTTTTCACGGAGGAAGCCCAGAAGCAGCTCTGTGGTTCTCTTTGAAAACATTCCCAGGCAGACTGCCTTGAAAGCGATGTGTTTCCAATAGGATTGGGGTTCATCGATATACAAAAATGTTTTTTCAATTTCCAATGCCTCGGAGAGAAGATTGAACAAAAAGGAATTCTACAGGAGGCTGATGGGCTGCTGGAGGCCATTTCCGCTCTCATCAGAGACTGGGGACAATCCACTGGGTCTGTAGACGTGGCAAACCTCAGGGTCCCGGTCCCCGATGTAGCCCCAGTCCCCTGTGGACCCCACACTGCAGCACGTCTTCCCCCACTACTGCCCAGAGACCCAGTCTCAGCCTCAAACACCAGTCTGAGGGCCCTTGGCTCACCACCTGCCCTGAGTCCCACCCAGCATCACGGCCCATCTCGACCCTGTGGTTAGCTCTCTCCCTCCCTCCTCACTCTTTCGAGACCCTTCCCCTTTGTGCCCCAGCCATAGAAGGATAGGTACGCAGCCACGCCCACCTCTCATTAGTGGTTTCCCCAGAGGGTCCTTCGTGGCTCTGTTAGGACTGTCACGGTGGGCTTCCCACGGCCCTCCTGTCTGGACAAAGCCGCCTGGTCATGCCTCACCAACCGGTGGACCTTGAGCCCTGACACACATTCCTTCCCAGCATGCCCCAGCAAGTTCCTGTAAAGCAAAGCAGAACAGAGCTCATCAATACGCAAGAATGTGTTTTCATAGTCTCCAAAGCCTGAAAGAAAATATTTTTTTAAATAATGCTGTAATAGGAGAACGAATTGTTGGATGATTTTTCTCTCTCTTTTATCCCTAAAATGTTATAAATATTTTGTTCTTGCTTTAACAAAGAAGAAAATAGTATTTTACTTGCCAAACATTGTGAATTTCATCTGGGGGATGAATTCTTCAGCATATTTAATACATTTTTGAGAAATAAAGACAAACAAGTGACAATAAAAATATTATAAAGCAAAATAAAAAACAACAAAGACAAAAAAAAAAAATCAAAACACTACGGCGATGGCCCCTGGAACAATCAAACCAAGTAAAAAGGGCAAACACACATGTTATAAATAAATGTAGCATATTCTAAGGGTAAAATTACAAATGAGTGAAGAAATAAAAGATTTCCCAGCAAAATTGTATCTGTATAAGTGGCTAAACATTTGGAAGACACGATTAAGTTCTCATTTTTCATGTTAAACCGAAAGGTATTCCAGACAGATTAAGGATTTTTATTAAACAAAGCTATAAATATAATAGAAAAAATACTGGTGAAAGGTCTATATTACATCAAGGTGAAATCGGGGCTTGCAGGCTCCACACCGTAGACAGACAGCGTGGTTTTGGCCAGATGCTTACAGGGTTGGAAATGCACGTGTCACGTGTACAAATACCCAAAAGTTATAAATCAGGCCAGCACGTTGTTAAATTACATGTGTTTTCTCCTCCGAACTTGACAAATGTACTGTCGTAACACACGGCAGAAACATAAAATGTGCACAAACCCGATGGCTTTTGTACGACTGGAAGCTGACAAAATGTCAAATACTGAATTTCGTAATCGTCGTGTTGTGTCTGGTGTTCCGTTTGCTGAGCCAGCCATACCGGCTAAGTCATAGAACAAATGTATACACAACTGATAAAATATGTTTACTCTATAAAAATTACTTTCTTGCCTTCATGTCAGCAGAAAAAATCACTATTATTTTTTAATTTCCCACATAATTGACATCTCGCTGATAGTAACGATCTAACGGATTAAAGAGTAAAATTTCATTGCATTCCGAACATCCAAAATTTGTATTATTTTCTTCAAAACCATGAATCGAATAAAGGTAAAAAAATCTAAAGCTATTTTCATGAGTTTTCAAATCATACTTTCCCCCTCAAATATCCAAGATTATCTACTACACTTAAAAGACAAAGTTTTAATGAATGGCTACCAGAATTTTAAGTCACAATTATTTATACAGAGCTGAAAATTTTAATTTCATTAAACCGTTTTTCCCAGAGACAAAATATCATTCATGGCTCTTGAGAGGTCACCAGGGACCTCTAAAACAGTGAGTCAGTAAATCGAAGGCTTTGCCAAATGCCGATTTGCAGATCAGGGACCGGCGCTATTTTAATTAGCCACATCCTCCACTAGCACTGAAATTAAAATCACCAGCTTTTACTTCATAATGGGACTTCACATCTAAAACATTGCTCCTTCTTTTATAAAACACAGAGAAAAATTTTTTTGCTGCTGTTATTAATTTAAACCAGCAATGAACATTTAACTGGATTCCAGGACAAGTAGCCAGTGAACCGAAATGTAACTTATTTTCATTTTCCGTTAACTGTGCTCAGCGCCTTCCTGTTTAACAAAGGACTTTATAAGTCATCATTAAAAGGAAATATTACAAAAGCCAAGTTTTGGAAACCACCCCCAATTTGCCACCATACCATAGATTTATATGATAAATGAGGCCCAGATAAAATTGTGACACACTTTTTTCTAAGCCATCCTTTTCCAAGCCACATTCTCACTGGAATACTATGCTGAAGAAAGTGGTACTAATTTTACCCAAGTTTTAACTAAACTGAGGTAATTATAACCCTAGATTTTAGTTAAAAATAAAAACTATTTAGTTAAAAAAAAAAAGACTATTCTCTATTGATACAATTCATTAATATACTCAGCTACTGTCTTAGGTCTCCCACCCACAGAATGCTGTTATCACTTCATAGAGAAACTCTCCCTGGAAACAGCACTTGAGTCTGGAAATAATAGACAACCTGTAAGCAAGGGTTTTGTATGACCTGCCGCCTTCAAAGGCGGTCTCTACAGCAGGATTTCTGGATCACATCGAAAATGTTCTGCTCTTGCTAAAGAAGCACTGTCTAGAAAAACCGGGAAGGTGTGAATGTGAACCCTTCTTGAGTCTGGAATGGCAGGATGTGGAGGGAATTTATCCCAAAGACCCCTCACGAAGCGGTCAAGGTCTTGTTCTCCTGCCTCCTGAAATCGTCACTGATCGGGCTTCAGTGACCTAAGCCATGAAGACTCCGAGGCCTTAGAAGACCAATTTTTGTCCTTCTTTGCTCTTGTCTAAGAAATCATCTCAAGGTTTTATTGCTAATATCATTATTGCTGTTGTTGTTTGCACTGTGCCATTCTGCCACTGAGGTAGAGGGACAGAGAGAGCTTCATAGACAGAGTTGACAGTATCGATACAGCCAGACAACCAATATGCAGAGATGAAGAAATAATTTTAATTACATAAATGTTGCTATAATTAAAAAAAAAAAAAATCCCAGAGGCTGTGTCATCATGGGCCACAGTGCTGGTGTTCGGGGGAGACTGTACTTCAGCAGTTGGTTAAATTCACATCATACCCAACGCCTCTGTGTTCTACGGGTGAAGGATAATAAGCCTAAGAGTTCAGACACATGGTAAGTGTTTGTGAAACATCTTTTTAACAAGTGCTAAGGAAACATGCGTTCTCTGTTTTCGCGACTATTTCTGAGAACTAGCACGATCGAGCTGTAAGATCTCCAACTGCAGAGTTCTTACGGCCAGTTCTGCAGAAGAGAAGCCCTTGGTTTTGTCACCAGACCCTGGGCTGGGGCAGCTGCTGTGGGAACCTACAGAGATGCTCCATCCGGGGAACCACCGTGTCGAAGGGAATGCAAACCTGTGCAGACGTGGCTCAGGGAACCTACGCGAGCTCGTGGCGGGAGGCTTTGGTGTGGGATGGAAGATGGTGAGACAACAAGCAGGTCGGGAGGGGCTCAGGGAGGTGTTAGGTGTTGGCCCCTGGGACAGACGCACCCAGCCGCAGCAGGGCAGGACTGAGCATGGAGGTGGCAGAGACATCACAGGAATGAAAACAGGGGCCAAAGCCAAGGTCCAGGCAGAATCTCTCGGACCCGTGGTGGGCACTGGGTTTTGGGGTCACTGGGGACAACCCACCCAGTCAGAGTTGGGCCAGTCACAAAGGGGGACGTCGATAAGCCCCTCGGGGATGATCTGGCTGAGTTTAGACGTCTGTCCAAGAAGGAAAAGGGAAGAAGGGACATCCCCGGCACCCCAGCGAAAGGATGGAGAGGGTCTTCGAGACCGAGCTGCAGAAGAGATGGGAACCGACATAGAGGACACAGCTAGGCTGAAGTTATTCCACCAAGGCCATATGGTCATTCGATTTGACCCAACAGGACTGTAAAAAAAAAAAAAAAAAAAAAAAAAAAAACTTATTGTAAAAAAAAAAAAAAAACAGGGAGAAGGGGAGCAATAATCGGGATCTGTCTCCACCCTTAATTGTTTTTAAAATCTGATTTCTGATAGATAAGTGAACAGCATTTACCAAGAGGAGACAATCACAAAGAAACTTTCATTTACAAACTCGTCACTGTCAACTCTCACCTCCTACATCGCGCCATCAGTTCTTACCACTGGTTAGGAAAAACAGTGGAAGACTTTGAAGTGGAAAAAATAAAAAGTAAAAGGATTCCTGTGCTCTGGCACCCCTTCCCAGGCCCCTGCTCACTGTCTGAGCTGGTTTACAACTCCGGAAGGTGTAGAAAATTGGCACTACTGCAAATCACGTTTGCCCATGGAAATGCCGAGATGATCAACGGGACCTTGGTCACTTAAAAGGGGCCCATGGGCGGGAGGGGCATGGCTGATGGACCAAGTAGACCCAGGCTTCAGTGGCTGGAAGTGACAGTGTCCCAAAGAGAGTTTCAATGCGATTATCCTGCGGTAGAAAGAGCGGGTACCCTGACCCACAAATCGCCTTTAGTCAATCAAATAGACAACAGATGTGACAGCCCTCACGAATTTTAGTTGAAATAAAGGATTGGGTATAGCTGAATTGACAAATCGAAGCCATTAGTTTTGAATATATACATGTGCATATATGTATATATATATATTCAGAATGTATATATCTTCATATATATGGAAGTATAAATATTCAGAACAGCTAATAGTGAAATGTTTTGAGGATTTATAGAATTTTTAAGTTATGCATTTGCAAATCTTCATTGAGTATTTGCAGCCCCGATTTAAGCCAGCAGGAAGGAGGGGTGGCTGGTCACTGTTTTGGGACAAGCTGACTTTTATCTTGCAGGACAGCTTTAGAGAGAGACGCTGAAGTGACTGAAAACCCAAAGTGTCCTCCGAGAGGGACAAATGAGGAAGAGTGGACCCTCTGGCTTCCACCTGTTGGTCAAAGCTTGCTCATCAGAACATCAAGGCCCTGAACTTTGCATGGGGCACACACAGCTGGGGGGGAGGGGTCCTACGTGACAATCCTCAGTGACAACGGGGATGCTCAGAGGCAAGAGACAAGAGACACACGGCGTGGGCATGAGGCAGGACACTGTTCAGTCCTGCCCTTGAGCCATAGGACTGGAGCAGCCTCTTCGGTGTGTCCCTAAGGTAACAGTAGCTTGGATCCTTGTCATTTCTGGGGCCACTGTGATCAGATTTCAAGGCAAGCACACGGATGTGGGAGGTACATAAACAAGTCCCAAACACACAGTCACAGCCCATGGTCTTTACACACAATTCTACTTTGGCTTTATTTACTTACTATCTCCTTTTATTTATTTATTTTTTTCATGAGGAAAATGGCCAGTGACTTCCGTATTCATGGTTCAAATCAGAAGCCTGTACTTTTTTATTCCTCTCACTTTGCTTCATGAATCAACATGAAATATATTTTAAAACAACTCTTTAAGGACAGTCATCTTTTCGACATATTCACTAATCTCAGAAAATCACATCTTACGTGGGAAAGTTCACTGTCATAAGCTTAAATTGTCCCTAGAGCCAATAAAATCCTGGTCCTAGGACCTGTGTATATTTTACAACCCAATTCCTGTTAACAGTCCCTAAATCTTCCGTAGGAAGGAGTTGTTAGAGGAGCGAGCAGACGGGTCCCCTTTTCTGGTGTCTGGCGGCATGCGTATTTCCACTTGGGTGAATGGCAGGTCCCTCTGACTCAGAAGCCCTTTTCCAAGTTCCACGTGAAATGAATCTACAGTCACATCCAGAAGAAGCCTGGCCTGGGCTCCTGAGCTGTTCCTTTTTGGCAACATTTGTCAACTTCTTTTGATGTTGTTTTTGGTCTCTAATTTAGGTATCCTACCTAGAAGACTCTTCGTTGATGCAAAAATGTGTCAAAGAGCAAACGTGAGCTTTCTGGCACATGTTCATTATCGCCCGGCAGATGACTCAGCATGACAAATCATAAGTGCTTTGTAACTTTTAAAGAACTACACACAGGAAGTCGTCTAGGTAACAGCCCACTTAAGACAAGTTCATGATCACAGTAATGATCATTCGGAGAATTATCGTTGCTGTCGTTTCAGCCACCATCTGCCATGTCAGCTGCCAACTCATCCTCCCACAGTCATTCCTGGGGGTCCCCCGGGAGACTCATGAAGACCACATATGGATTCTGGTTTCTCTGTAGCTGGGTGTCAGCTTATGGGCAGACAAAGGTCAGATTCAAGCTGAGGATCCATGCTCCCAAGTCAAACTCTGCAGTCTTTGAAAACATTTTTTTTTCTTGCCCAGTGATTCTTTTTGTGAGTGGAGAAATGGGACAGCGGGCAGGCAGCCTGTGCAGTAGGTTCTCAGTCGGTCTCCTGGTGTTGGCTCCCAGGTGCCCTAACTCTTGAACGAGGTTTGGCTGAGTGAGTGATGCCTTTGAGAGAGATCACCAGAGGTATCTAAGTCCCTTTCATAAGGCATGGTCTACACAGAAAGCTGGCTTCTGATCACAGAGCTCAATTCACCAAGTTGTAAAGAACCTCAAGTCTAGAGCATCCTGAGTTACACATCCAGGTGACAAACAGGTTTGAGGACCCCCAGGGGACGTCTGAGCCCCAGCAGCTGCTCCAAGTCCGTAGTCGATCTCCACGACTCAGCTGTTTACAACACTGCACTGCGTCCTCTCTCTACTCTTATTCATTGCACCCATTTTTCATATATTTCTTTAAAATGAAGCAGATTCACTATCTTTTTGTCTGTTTACATCTTACCATCCAACACTCTCAGGATTTTTCATTTTTATCAAGTAGCTTATCACAGTGTTTTCTTAAAGAGCTCCCTTTCAAAGAATAATTCTAGTTCTAGTCCTTATGCGAATAAAATTTACATCTCCCTACACACGTGGAAGATGATAGGTGATGATAGACAGATAGATAGATAGATAGATAGATGATAGACAGACAGGCAGACAGACGATAAATAGAAATGTAACATTCTTTAAGAATATTACATTTTCAGGATTCCAGGATAATACCATCCTATTTATTTTACTGTCATTCAGAAGCTTCCAGTTTCTATGGCCGTGTAGCCCCTCCGGCCATCCCTGCCTTTTCTGAGATTTCTTTTAATTGGTCTATGACATTTGATATCAAATCCCAGACAGGCAGCTGAGTGAACAGCATGTCATTTTGACAAGGCATTTTACAGCGAAACGCAAATGGCCACGCATTCAGAGTGCACATCCAACCCATTTGTGGGGTATTAAATATTCAGAAAATGAGAATGCAGCATTGACACTCTTCAGAGCTCCCCCAGAGACATCACGGCAAACCAGGTGGGTGTTCGCAGCCTCCAGCTCCAAGTCCATCCAGGGGCAGATTCTGGAAGTACTAGGAGACCCATATGTAACTTTTCCTTCTCAGCAATATTTACAACTTGCTTCTCGACATGATCCCGAATTGCAAAATCTGCTATTAGAACAGCAAAACTCAAATAAACATAGCTGTATATTCAGCCTCTTTCAGGACACAAACTGAGGAATCATGAGCATCTTGTAATTCGTTGCCGATTCGCTGTCTATTTCTATTATTTAGAAAATGCATTCATCTGTATGACTTTTGTCATTGTGAATTAAAAAGAAGACAAAGAAAAGCAGGAAATGTCAATCGCTGGCATCTGTCAGAAGCCTCGTCAGTTCTGGGGCGAAGCCCCTGGACTGGGCTGGGTGCCCTGAGGATGGGTTTGAGGTCCATGCCAGGTGTGGGGGCCATTCTGGCATAAAAGGTGCGCTCGACATTGTCTGCCATTCTCTGCAGAAACGGCTACAAAGCCCGGGAAGGGGAGAGCCACAGAAGGACCCACCCCGAAGAAACCAGCTGTTTCATCAGCAAACAGGACTAGAAGCTGTCCCCTCTGCCTGGCACATCCACGTCAAATCTAGACCCACAGCTGAGCAAAGAGCTTGTCATTGCAACGATGTATTTTGGAGTGAACGTCCCTTCCCCCTCCCCCCACGGCTCACCGTTGTTCAGAGACAAACCAGCGAAGGAAGAGAACGAGGCATCTGGGAGTGAGCCAACGAGGAGCCGGGGTCCGGAACTGAGTGATGGAGGCCGGCACAGTGGCAGGCAGTGTCCCTCTGGTCTGTGAGGCCCCGAATGCGCCCAGGTTCCTCAGCCATGCCGTCAAAGTGGCTGGACCCCTCCCTCCCCCAAAGAGAGAGAGAGAGAAAGAGAGAGAGAGAGAGAGAGAGAGAGAGAGAGAGACCACATCTCTACTAACACAGTTCAGTCCTGTGGTCCATTCTCAAGTCATGGGGTGAGGTTTTCTGAAACCTAAGCCCACAGGGGGAGCCCCACCTCTGGATAGGGTAGTGAAGGTACCTGATGTTGACTGAGTATTTTCAGGCAGTGTGCTAGACTCTGAATTTGCTACAGGTAGAATTGTGTCCCCTTCAAAGTCATATGTTGAAGTCCTAACCCCCAGGACCTCTGCATGTGAGGACAGAGATAAGCAAGTCAAATCAACACGCTCCGTAACTACACTCTGTGTAGACCCTGTTCTCAGCACAGCGGTGGGTTCCGGCTAATAAAAGACATGGTCCCGATAATGTAAAAAGATGAAAAATAAGCCTGCAAAAAAATTGAAAAATTCTAAATAACAGCTAAAGACAACAATTGGGAGGATACCATATGGCGGTTCAAGAATAATTGCTAGGTGGATTTTAAAGACAAAATTTCTATTTGTAGAATATTGCACTGTAGACAAACTCCCACAGACATCGGGAAAACACACTTCGAAGCAGGATGAGTGACAAGGACGGATTCGTAAAGTGGCCAGTCACTCAATCCTGGTGACAGCTGTCATTATTAGAGCCCTTGATAAAAAAATTATTATGTTTCTGTTTCCTGGGATGCAGCGTCCGTTTCTGTTTGTTTCTGTGTTTGTTTTTAACCAAGGCCCAACTAAAGGAATGTAGACTCCCCATCTTGTGGATTTCTATTATAAATATTAAGTTGCAGGTTTTCTTCCAAAACACCCGTTTGGGAAACATTTCCGGTGATTCGCAGATGGGAACGCTGGCTCAGCGTCACACTGGCCTCGGGAAACAGTCAGGTGGGACAGGTGGAGGCCCAGAGGCAGACTCTAGAGCTAAAAATAAAGACCATTAGGTTTGATGCCCATTTTGCATTATCTTCTCATTACCTCCTCCATTAGCACAAATAATTTAGTTTTATAAAGTCCATCGGAACCGTTATGCAAGTATGAATTTTGTAATAAACTCTTTCCTTAGCTCTGCTGGAAGGTTTTCATTTCCAGTCAGACATCAAATGCTTTTCCCAGAACTGCCTCTTTCACCTTGGAGAGAGAGAAAAGGGCTGGAAGCAATTTGGAAAACGAGAGACATAATGCAGGCCTCCTCACGCTCGACCCCCCCCCCCCGTGGTACCCTTGACCCAGTGGTGTGGCAGGCACGACACTACCCAGGGTTTTGCCGGGGCACGGCAGCAAGCCCCTGTTTCTGGCTGTCACTCCGACCCTTCTCCTTCTCCAGCGAAGCAAGGTGGACGCCATCCTGAAGATAACAGCTCCCATTTATTTTAAAGTAACCCATTTGCCGACTTTGGTCCATTCTCTCTTGCCGGCGCACAGGTCCGTAGGATGCCCCTGGGTATGGCAGCACCCCAGCTGGAAAGAGCCAACATAGAAAACAGAATAAACCCACGCATGTCATTTAAGTGACACACTCCAAGGGGGGAAAAGGAGTGGCATTTATTTTGCAAGCAATGACATGCACCAAACATAAGCCCAAAGTCTCCTGGAGAGCCGGGTGTAGACAGTCTTAAGAAAGCATGCTCTTTCTTACCGGGTAAAGGGACAAAAGGGACCAGCTATGGGGGACCACGTTTTCCAAGCCTGCAGCATGCGGTCAGAAGACAGACTGGACCTTCAAGTTCAAGATGGCCGTGCGAGATCTGAGATGGAGGAGGCAGACCTGGGAAGGGCGGGCGACGGGAAGGAAGGGGTCCTGAGGAGTAGAGCAGCCCTCTGCCGGCGAGGACGGGCCGTGCGCGTCCAGGCGCCGTGCAGGGGGTGTCGGGGTCTGTCCCTCCACCCGACACTGGGACTGTCCACTCATGACTCTCCCATTCCACTCTTCTCTCTGGGACTGAGAGAAGACCCCCCCCCCCCGCGGATACTTCACATGCATCCTTCTAAACATTAGAACCATCGCACGAAATGTGACAGAACCAAACCTACTGATAAAATACGGGGCGCAGCCGATGGCCCCACAAACCTTTGCCATGACTGTCACTCCATCCCACGAATTAACAGCTGCTCTCACTTTCTCCAGGCAATTCCATCAACAGAACTTGGGCGAGAGGACTCCTAAGAAGTAAATATTTAGAAGGCTTGCCTGCCGATAACACTATTTCCCTAATAAATATTTAGGGAAACGAAAGCGTTTCTGTAAATGGTACCAAGAGGAGCGAGTCTTACACTGAGGAGAAATGTCTTTAGTTAGTAATAAATGACGAATCTATTTTAATTCTTTATTTTGGGAATCCGAACTTACCCAACGAAGTTGAAGAAATTCCAAAATTTTCGGACGCTAAAAACGCATGCAGAAGTTAAACCTCTAGGAAGGAAAATGGAGGGGTACAGACGATGAATGGGGAGGTAGAAGGGTTTTGGGGAAATAGAGGTGTTCCTGAATGATCTCTGTAAGAGAAGATGGCCAAAGGGAACACACACACACACACACACACACACACACACACACACAGAGTTACGTCTCATCATTTTACACTGTTTTTTTTTTTTAAATGTATTTAAATGAGCAAATTATTTGGCAGTTGCCATGCATATGCTCATGCTGTTATGTAGCACATACAAGTTCTGAATATTACGCCACCATTCATTTATTCTTTCGTCCAGCCGGTACTGACTGAATGTGGGACACCGGGGGACACAGAGGCAGGCAAACCCGAGCACAGGCTTTGCCTTCCTGCCCTCAGCGACAAAAGAAACAGAAATAACCCCGGAATTGCTGTCTGTGGTGAGCGTCCTGGAGGAGAGCCACAGGCCTGTCCCTTCTCTGTGACAGAGGAGGAGAGCCACGGGCCTATCCCTTCTCTGTGACAGAGGAGGAGAGCCACGGGCCTGTCCCTTCTCTGTGACAGAGGGCCTCAGGCTGGCCAGTTTGCCTGCGACTGTCCCAGTTTCACACCAAAAGCCCCTGGGAAATGTCCAGTCCTGGGCAAACCGGAACAGTGGGTCACTAGCGGGTACTTGAATGAGGCAGGAACAGCCAGTGCTAGGAGGGGGTGAGGGGCAGGGTGTGGAGACTGTGGGGTGAATTCAGCAGGAACGTGGATTGGGGTCCTTAGTTAGTGTACCAGTGGTAAAGAGAGTGGGAGCAGGGATTGCGCCCCGAGGGAGGGTGTTGATGGCTCTCTTATCAAAGGGACCCCTGGAGATGTCTTTACCTTGAATTCTTTAGTGGACACTAACACGTCCTCCCTCGCTTCCTTTTTAGTTCTTGCTTCCTGATAAATATTTGCCTTTCATTATCTGTACTCAGCCGTCATGTCTGAGGCCTGACTTTTGTAAGGAGCGTGTTGTTGGATTTCATTTTTTTATTCAATTTTTTCCTTTTCCTTAGAGAATTAACCCATTTCTACCAGTCGCGATCATTTATATTTGGTCTTACTCTGTCATCTGATCGCCTGCCCTTCTGTTTGCTTTCTATTCCGTTTGGATGTTTCTCCCACTTGCTTTGCTGTATAGATTTTTCTAGTCATTTGTGAGGTATTTCAAGTCCATCAATTGTTACATCAAAGATTGTTTAAATGTACTTAAAAATGCATTTTTAAACTTAAGGGAAACGAGCCATCACAGTCAGTAAGAAAGCAGGCATGGGACTGTCCTTTGACGGAGGGAGGAGGTTTGCCATGTGGAGATTTACTTACGCCTCCTCCTTGTCTCCCTGCCCCACCCACACAGCCCCCATTAAATTAATTGGACTTTTAAACACCATCATTTTGATTTCACCCTGCAAATGACTTCCTTCAACAACAAAAAAATACTTTTTGAAATAGTACCTTAAAAATTATACGGCTTTACTTCAGCACGTTTAACTGCCCACCACCTGCTTTTCCCCAGTAATCACTTCCTTAGTTTCGAGTTCTGCTTTAAGCGTGATTTAGATTCTTTTTCACTATTCGTTTCGTTTTCGGTTTTGCTCCTCCAGCTCCATTCTAGATTCTCTTTCTGGAATGCCATTTCCCGCCATCTTTAGAGCTGTCGCCTGGCCAGTCTTCCTTTCTCTCTTAGCTCTCGGTCGGGCTCAGGCTGTTATAACAAAAACCACAGACGGGGCCCCCTGAGTCAACCAGGCCGGAACCGAGGTGTTGTTCTAGGTCATTCTTTCTCACGCCAAACTCTACAGTCTCCACTTTCTCAACGTCTGCTCCCTCCACCTGTGTCCTCTGCTTTCTCGCCACTGCCACAGCTCACAGCACTTCCTGTCCCAGCTTCTGCAACTCCCAGTTGACCATCGTCCCTGAGCTACATCTTGTCCCTTGTGGCCCGCCCTCCGTATTCCTTACAGAGGGGACTTTCTACTTCATTATGTTCCCCTCTGCTTTGAATCTAGAGTTTTCAGCACAAATCACTTGGGAAAAAGACCTGTCCATCAGATGCATTCCTCCCCGACACACACGCAGGCACGTGCACACGCACACACACGTGCACGCACTCGTGCACGAGCACTCACGCACGTGCACTCACACGTGCTCTTCCATTCCACTCCTGAGGCACCGCAGTCGGCCTTCGCAAAATCTCTTACTGTCTTATGTCCCCATGCCTTTCCACCTGCTTGTCCCTCTGCTTGTTAACACCCAGAACTTCTTCGATTCATTTATGCCTGTCATCATTCAAAATACAACCCCAATCTGTTAAGTAAATTCTGGCACGCCCACACAGGAAAAGCTCTACCTATTATGAAGAAGAAGGCAGAGCTCTATAAATTGCTTTGGAAACATCACCAGGATGTTCTGTTGATGCAAAAAAAAAAAAAAAAAAAAAAAACAAGCTTCAGAATGCTATGGATGGGATGCTCTCGTTTGCATTAAAAAATGAATATTAGAAGTATAATGGTGGAAAGAAAAAAATTCAATAGAAAATTTGGAAAATAACATGGAGGCGATATCTCAAAAAATAAGAAAAAAAGAGCAAAAGGACAAAGAAAGAGAAAATTGATAAGGATAAAAAAAATAAGGAAAATCGGACGTCAATCCAGGAGGTCAAACAAGCAAATAATAGGAGTTCCAGAAAGACAAAAGGGAGGGACAGTTTATTTCTTGTTTTACTAAAGAAAAAAGGGATAATTACTCACGATTCATGTGTTTCCAGATCGAAAGGGCTGTTAAATTATCCATCACAAATCATAACAGTTGAAAATAAACCACATTGAAAGGTATCTCAAGAAACTTCACAACCCTGGGAGCAAAGAGTTTGTATGTACACTGAGAGAGACAGAAAAACGCATCCGTTGTGGGCTCTGCACATCAGATGTACACAGGCTGGTCTCTCTGGACAAAGTGGTAAAATTCCCGTTAGAGTAGTTAATACATTTATTCACAATTTACTCTGTTTTCCCTTCTCTACGGTGGCGAGGGAGCTCAGAGTTCAAGTTCATGCTCAACTGCAGTCCTGCTAATCGGTCCAGTTTTGCCGGGATAACAACCCCTTCCGTGCTTAATTCACATTACGAGGCTCTTAAACATTATCTATTTTCCCTTTAATGGCTTTGTGGCTCTGTATTATTAATCTCTCTTGAAGTCACGTGGCCATGAAAAATAAGCCTGAAGGAAGATCTCCCTTCTTTCCATCATACCTTTCCAGGTGCGTCCCACCTCTCCCTAGGAGCTTACCTGCAGCCCAGGGTGTCAGTTTATGGCAACAGCCCCCAACCCCAGTGGCTCTTTCTTCCCTTTGAACCTTTGATGGTCTTCTTTTGCAATGTTTATTGCATTTGAGGCAAGGAGAAAGGAAAATGACTAATCTGGACGTGTTTACGCGGTTGTTTATTGTCTGTTTCCTTTACCAGGTTTTGCAGTCCGTGGAAGCACACCCATCGCCCTGTTCTCGGCGGCTGCAACACCGCCTGGCCCCTAGCGAGCTCTTCTGTCCCTCTCCTGGGGCTGCCAGAGCAAAACAGACAGATTGGGCACCTTACCCAACAGACATTTTTTACTTCCTCACAGTTCCAAGGTTGGAAGCCCAACATCGAGGTGCCGGAAAACTCGGTTTCTGGTCAGAACTCCCTCTCCGGCTTGCAGACAGCACCCTCTAACTGTGTCCCCTCACAGCCTCTCCTCTGCTAGCATGGTGAGAGTGCTGTTAGGTGTCGCTTCTTCTTAGAAGGACACTAATCCCATCGGATCATGGCCCCACCCTTATGACCTAGAATAACCGTAATCACCTCCCTAAAGGCCCCCTCTCCACCTGCAATCGCACTGGAGGTTAGGGCTTCAACACAGAAATTGGGGGCAGGGGGAGGGGACACCATGCAATCCATACCAGCTCTTACATATTTGTTAAGTGAATAAATGAGTCTGGAATCTTGGGGCCTAAGGGGACTCAGAGATGTGCACCTGCTTATTCGACCCAAACTTAGAGGAGAAAGGTGACCTATTCGGGGCCACACAGGCAGTGGGGACACACCCAGGACTGCACAAGTTTACTTGTGAGGGAGCAGTAGCAGGTGCAAGAGTTGCTGGTGAAGAGCAGCCGATGCTAAAGAGACCTGGGTTCTAGTCTCTGAAGTGCCACCTTCAAGCCATGTGTGATCTGAAGTCAACTTATTAAATCATCGAGAATGTTCTTTTGTAGAAATAAAAATAATGTGAGGCAAAGCCCCACAGCATAACATCGGGAACATGGGAAGCACTCAAGCACTGTTAGTTAAAACTGACTCACTGTTTCTTGGGGCGGATGCTACTCTGGGAAGGATGTCCAGGATCCTTAGATGACAGAGACAATCTGTGCTTTCGACTGACCCCTTCTGCAGCTGCTCAGAAGCTAGACCCAAAGGCGCAGGGTTAGAGTCCCCAAGCACAGGCTGGTGGGCCACCTGCAAGGTGCAGAGCAGAATACACGTCGAGAGGAGCTCCCTGTGGAAACAGCTGTCAAGACTCGGGATTCAGACTGCATTTCGAGCACGCGTGTAAACAGAGCCGGCGACTGGGCCTGTGTGTCTTCCTTTGAGAGGTGCGGGTGACGAGGATCTAGTTTTGGGGTCCTCGTGCCAGTGAAACAGATCAGGTTTGCAGAAGACGAGGAAGCAGCCCAGACACCAGGGTGTCGCACCACGGTCACTGTCAAGGAGAGCTGGAAAGTGGTGTCAGACACTGGGCTTGAGGAGCAAGCGTGTTGTTGCTGTCTAGAGGACTTTTCGCATATGAGACCCCACAAGCTGACGACGCCTTGTGCCCTGCCCATGGGAGCGTAGCATCTGGTGCTCAGAGCGAAAACAAAGAAGCCCCTTGACTCTCTTTCCGGCCACCTCTGTACAGAGTCTGTCTGGTTGCTGGCCCGTGGCGGCCTTCCCTGGATGTGCCCAGTTATCTGGAGCCAGAAGCAGGGTTCCCTTGTAGACCAGCTGCTACCTGTCCTGTGCCCTACTTGAACCTTAATGTGGCTTTGTCTGGGGTGTGGCTGGAGCCCTTGGGCTGATACCCTGGACAATCAGCTCAAAGAGAGGCCACCGGAGAGGGATCGCCCCACAAATAAGCCCATAGCGGGCCACCTCCCAAGACTGTCCCCTCCTCCCATGTCACAGTTCCAGTGATGCCTGGCGCTCTGCTGACCGGAGCAGGTCTGCCTACCCGCTCCAGGATTCCTCTCCAAGACGGAGCTGTCCGCTTTCACGCCAGTGCCAAGGTCTGTGGGCAGCTGGGGAGGAACGAATCGTGAGCTGTCCCAACAAGCACAACCTCTCCTTGACACCGACTGGGCTGGAGGAATGGGTCCCCTTGGAAGCTCAGATTTTGGGGTGGGGCAGACCAAGAGTCAGGTTCTGTCGTTCAGATTCTCTGAGCCTTGGTTTCCGTATTCACCATGTCTTTTGTTTTCTGTATTGCATGCTCTGAGGCCTGGGGCCAAAGCCCCAAGATGGGAAACAGCCTGCCTACAAGCTCGCAAGCACCGCCAGGCTTGGAGCCTGTGCGTCCAGTGTCGTCATCCTCAGCCCACAGACACGTCCCACCCAGCACCTCACCCAGCCAGCCGCTCGCTCCCCCCAGAGCCCACACTAGCCTCTGCGCTTTGCACCCGCAGATTCTGCCTAGGAAGCCCCACCCCCACCCCAAGCCTATGACAAATCATACTCCCCGGCCACCCAGCCCCGAGGACACCCACCCCACCTGCGACCAGGCTGAGTTAGGTTTGCATCCTGACACCTACCTGACTACTTATCACTCTATAGAGCAACTGTTTGTTCCCATGGCAGAGTAATTCTTAGATAGAAGCATCTAGAACATACTTATCTTCCCATCCCCAGTTCCCAGCACCCTGCCTGGCATACAGTAAGTATTCTAGACATATTTGTTAAGTGAATAACTGGATAAATGAGCAAGGAAATGAATATTCATTTAGAAGTATTTCTAGAACTTTCCTGAAAGCCGCAGAACGCCTTTCAGCTCGCTATTTCGTCTGCATCCCTTCTGGAGTCTTCACTGGAGAATCACGTGATCCCGTGATAACCTCGTTATGCTCCTGTGTGTACGAATGAAGGACAACCAGCAGGACAGTTGGCTCAGTGTCACAGTCTTTTAGGGTTGGAAGGACAGAGGCTTCCCAGAGTGACAAACGGGTCATTCAACATTTTTCTGACTGAAACAGAGACTCTCTCTCTCTCTCTCTCTGGTAGCCAGTGCCTTACTGAATTCTTGGCAGAGCAGCTGTCCCTGAGCTGCTAGGGCAGTGGCAGAAGATGGAGCAGCCCCCGAACCCTCCAGGAGCCTCCATATCCCTGCACGGCCACTGAGCTTTGGGGGCCCAGCACGTGTGAATCTCTCCGTCCTCACCTCTCACCATCCTCCACCTCTTTTTTGCTCCGGCAGGTACAGGCGTCGCCGCAGTTCCACAGGGCGTGAAGCTTTTTATAGCCCTCAGGTCTTCATACCTGCCGTTCAGCTGCCTGCATGTCCTTGCCTTGACTCCTTTCACTTGGGTCTGATGTCACCTTCTGGGGTCCCTCTCTAGAGGTCCTACCTAAGACAGGTGTCTCGTTTCCTTGAGAGCACTTGCCCCCTGCGGGCTGGTCCTCTCTTCCCGCCTCATGCCACCACTGAAGTCCCAACACCGCAAGAGCTGAGCTGCCTCTGCCTCGCCCAGCCTCGTAGCCTCAGGGCGGCGCCCAGCGTCTGACACACCGTGAACGTCCAGTATTTCCCGAGTGCAGCCATGCCATCCTTCAGGCCTGTGTGATCCATGCAAGAAGCACCTTCTCCCTCAACTTCAACTCAACAGAGCATATTTATCCAACCTGGAGGTTTCACAATACCCGCACCCCCCCCTACCACTTCACCTTCTGAGCCAGAGATAACAAATTTGAGATCCTACTTGGTCACACTGATGATCCAATTTCTACTATTACAGACTCCATCAGAAACGTACCTTGTGCCTTCTGCTTTTCCTCTTTTCTCCATTAGCTGTACTTTGTATCTTTTTATTCTATTTTCCCCCTGACATGGGCATTTCAGTCATTACTGATTTCACTTCATCAAAGTGTTGAGAACACTTTTGTTCATAGAGATACTGTTACGAGGGGGCCCACATGAGATTTCTGAGTACTTACTTCCTGATGTGAAATGTACCTTATTGGCGGCAGAATGCTGTAACATGTTAGCAACTTCGGTAGAGGTCAGGCGATACTATGTGTCCACGGAGAGTTATTCCTGTTTGAACTGCTATTTCTGGGAGTGTTGTATCTATTTTGAGAAGACTCTAGGATGAATCTCTGGTGGTGGTGGTTGGTGTAGATTAAACTTAAACTATTGCTGATTTTTCTAACAGAGGTGTCATGTTGACAGTCCAAACCCACCCCACTCGCATTTTACTTTCCGACGCACAGAACATTTCCCAAGATGTCATTTTTCCTGTGCTCTGAGTAGACGCTGTTAGAGAATGGCCCACGCTGACAATGAGAACGGGCAAGTGGAAATCCTTTCATGAAGTCTGAAGTTCACGTTCATGGCGGGACCATCTCATCAACCCTTTTCCCTCAGGGCGATGCGCTCAGCCCCTTCATAACTGCAGTGGCTGGAAAAAAGACATTTCTATGTAGAGCATGAATGAATGATATAAAATGAGGACCATTCTCTTGGGTTTTATGCGAAACAAAGAATAATTTACAAGTGTGTGTATTAATAATAGTGACAACAGCTTATGTTTAAAATGACATCTGTGCTGTGTGCCCCGCGCTACACTCAGCGATCTGCTCGCATTATCTCATCTAATCCTTGCAAGTATTGCACCCTTTTTAAGATGAGAAAACACCCAGCGGTTAAGTGGTTGAGCTGGCATTGAACCCCAGGCAGTCCGACTTCAGATCCCACCATGCTGTCTGTCTTTCTCTATGTATTTGTGCATGTGTATGTATATATGTGTATATACACACACTCACATCACACACATGCACACACACGAACATTTATACAAATGCTAAGTAAAAGGTTCTGGACAGAAATACAAAACATTGTAAACCGTAGGATCTTGCGAGAGGGTATGAAATTAGATTGCCGCCTACTTATTCTTCTACACACTTCTCTCGTCATTGGAATCCTTTAAAATAAATATGCCTTATTCTTGTACCTAAAAAAACAAGTTATTGATTTTGCTGTACATGCCCCCACTAGACACGCTTACTGAATAATTGAACGTTACGAAAAGCTCATGTTTTTTTTCTTTTCTTTTGTCTTTGGAAAGGTAAGTGATAAAAACGGGCGGAACAAGAGAGCATAAATTCAACAAGGGAGCAACATCTTCCGAGACACGGAAGACAAAATAGTCCACAAATCACTTCCGCCTAAACATGCAGCACGGTCTGTCTCCCAGCTCTTACCAGCCTCAAGTGCGATCGAGCTGTTGCGGTAAGAGCATGAGATATTTAGGTCCGTGCCTTTTTTTGCTACTCCCTTTAAACATTCTGACCTCCATCAATTCTGCTTCTAGGATGCGGGCTGGTTTGAAGATGCTCACAGCACTGCCATACCTGGTATTGTTCACACAACTGTGGACACCAGGAGGCTAGGCTCTTTGCTCCCCTCCCCAGGAGAAAGGAGCGGGCGCTTCCTGTCCTCACATGGTATTCTGGATGGCCACAGCACTGGGTCCTTTGTGATCTTAATGGGCGGTCTCCAGTTCCCAGGCTGGACTCCGGCTTTATTTCGACTGTTTTTGTGTTTCGCCCTTGGTCTCTGCATCCATGTGGCTGCGAAGCTTTTCAGCTTTGGGCCATTCTGGTGCCCCTGGGAATTGTGTTTTCATACCTTCATCCATTTTCTACTGGCTTGTGTTTTGCAATGCATTATAAGCATTTTTTACACAGTGACGGTTAGTCATTTGAACCGGCAGTAATAATAGTAGCTACAATCTATTGAATGCTACTCCATCCCAGGCGCTTTGCTAAGTTCATGCTGTATTAATTTTTCATGCTCATTTAGGAAACTAAGTCACAGAGATGCAAACTAACTTTCCAGCGATTCCAGCCCAGCAGACAGGCTCCAGAGTCAGTGGTCCTAACGTGTCCCTGTCCCTGAGCCTCTGCGCATTCCCTATACCCCCACCTCCTCTCTAAGGCTGCTCTACCTGCCCCCCATCAAGATAACTGCCTTTCAAAATCTGCAGCATACATTTCAGGGCTGCCCAAGTAATACAAACAGAGCCACTTTAAAGTGGAGCTGGAGCTGCTATGCCGGAGGAACTGCCTTGCATGTCTTATGCCTCAAATCTTTGGAATGTTAAAACAGGACAAAATCACCTTTGGACTGGGCCTAAAGAGGCACTGTATTTAGATGAACTGTTTGCAAAGATGACAAGAAGCAGTTATTACAACTACCGGCCTGAAAGTTAAAAACGTTGTTTAGAATTAACACCACTATATTATCTGTACCAATAGAAATGCCTTCCTTCCATGATTGTAGTTGCTCCCCTTCCCTTTCCTATAAATACCCCTTTGCTCTGTCTCCCTATCAGAGCACTAGTTGGGCTTCGACCTGAATCAGTGCATCCCAAATAGCCATTCTCACTGATCTCAAATAAATGCTTTTACTGCTTCTCGCTTGGAAAGGACCTTTTACTTTCCGGTTAGCAGGGCTATTTCTATCCATTTTTAGCAGCTCAGTGATTCACATGTAGAAGACACTAAAATCAGAACACCAACCTCTACCCTTCCAGATCCACGTAACTGTCTTCCGGCATCTCCTTCCTAAAATTGCACGGGCTTCAATTTGAGAAGCAGAAAATTGGATTCCTTAGTTAAAGGGAAGTCTCCAAGACAGAGGAAATCTAAAAATCCAAAGTTTGAGTTTACACTCGCACCCCCCATGTGATCATGACACCGGACATAAGATCTAATGACACCTATAACATGTGAATAATAAAGTCTAACTCAAGAGGAAACTTGAGGGATGACTCAAAGGGTGTCTAGCTCTGGACCTGAAACAAATGTTAGTGTTTCTCCCCCTGAAGACCCACCTGCACTTCCTCCTACTTCTGCATTGCGGGGAGCCCCCAGTCCAGCAGGGAGGCTTCAGTCCCTGCAGTGGTTAGGGTCCAGCCTCTAGAGTGGCCTCTGATCAAATTCTGGTTCTACCACTTTCTGGCTGTCAAATCAACTCTCCAAGGTTCAGAGTACTCACTTGTGAAATGGAGTAATGAGAGTAGCCAAGTGTGAGATTTTCTAATGATTAAGTGTGTCGGTCCACGGAAAGTGCTTAGCACACAGTAGGTGGTGAGCACATTTACTAAGCGTTTATTCAGCACCTACTACGTGCCAGGCATGTTCTAGGCGCGCTGGGGACCCAGCAGTGTACCGACCACACCACGTGTGAACGGTCCTGCTGCTGCGTAATCCTTCCGCACCCTGCTCAGCGGGAAGTTTGCCTTCTTTGCAATTTTCAACGAGACTGCCTTTTTTCTTCTCACTTTTTAACTTTGCGCTGGTCTCTACAGCCTCCCACCTGCCTTCCTTCCATGGTCCTCGTTAAGTATGTTGTAAGCAGGGTTCTTAGAACTAGGCGCTGCCCTCCGCTGCCTGGCCGACGCCAGTGCGCGGATCCGAACCTCGCCCAGAGAACCCCACTTGGGTTTCCCTGAGAAGAGGTGCGCTAGGTACCGGGGACCACGACCCGGGAAGCCTGGCGGCCAAGAGTCCGCTCACCAGCTGCAGCCGGGAGGACGAAGTGGGGGAGGCGCCGAGGTGCAAGCCCGCAGGAGCTCTGGAGACCCGGCGCCAAGCGCCTGCCCCCCCGCCCCCGTACCGCCGCCGCGGCCAGGAGACCTCTTCGCTCCCCGGTAACACGCCCCGCCCCCGGTCCCTTCTGAAGCGGCACGACCCCGCCCCCTAGCAACCACGCCCCGCCCCGGCCTCCTGGCGGCATCGGCTCGGCCCCGACCCCTAGCAACCACGCCCCGCCCCCGCCTCCCCGCGGAGCGGCTCGGCCCCGCCCCTAGCAACCACGCCCCGCCCCCGCCTCCCCGCGGAGGCGGCTCGGCCCCGCCCCCCTCGCTCGCCGGGCCCCCCTCGTCCGCACCCCGCCCCGGCCTCTCCGCTCCGCCCGCCCCCGCCGCCCGCGCCGGATGCCTGCTCCGCTTTGTCCACAGCCCGCCCCGGCCTGGGCGGCCACGGCTCGGTCCCCATCGCCTTCCTCGTCCTCTCTCCTGCCCCGCGGCCTCGCGCGTGGCCTGGGCTCAGGCTCCGCCCTCGCCCCAGTCCCCGCCCCCGAGACCCCACCCCGGCGCGGAGACCACCCCGCCGCCCGCTCCCCGAGATCCCGGCCCGGGTGCCCGCCTCGCGCGCCCCGCCCCGCGCCCCGCCCGGACGCGGGGACCACCCTCCGCCCGCCCAGGCGGGCCCGAGAGCCGCGGGCGCCCCCGGCGGTCCCGGCCCCCCGCCGCCCGCGCGCGGAGAGTCCGGCGGAGCCGCGCGCGCCCCGGCCCGGCCAGCGCCCGAGCGCCAGGAGCGGCGCGGGACGCGATGCGAGCCAGGTAGGCAGGCGGCGCGGTCCCCCGGGCGCCCCGGCCCCGCCGCCGGCCGCGCTCCGCGGCGCCTGCTCAGGCCCGGCCGCCGAGCGCACCCCGCGGGCGCGGCTCGTTTCCCCGCCGCCCGAGTTCGCGGCCCGGGGCGCCCGGGCGCGGCCGGCGCCGGGCGGCTTCGGGAAGCCTCGCCGCTCCCGGGGGCGCCAGGTGACCCCACGCAGGAGGGCGGGCCGGGGGTCCGGGCGCCGCGCCGCACTCGGAGCCCCCGCCTGCTCTCCCGGCCCCGGCGCTTCCCAGGGCTTCCCTGCGGGGCGGCCCTCGGCACCGGGGTCGAATATGGGGGCGCCCCCTCGCGCGGCCCGAGGGGGGAGAGGGAAGGGCGCGCTGTCCCGGGTTAAACTTATTGGTGACGATGCATATTTCAACTTCGGAGGTCCCTCCTTTTAGGATGGAAATGAAAAGCCAGGGTTGTGGCTTGGCCATCCGGCGACCGAGCCGCCGGGAGGTGACAGCGCCGGGGTCGGCGGGTGGGGACAGCTGGGAGAAGCACGCTGTTCCCTGAGTGAGGGTTCCCGGGAGGCCCGCCCCGCGGCGCGGAGCGGTGGTCGGTAGCCTCCCCGCCTCGGCGTCCGGCGGCCCCCAGGCCGGGGCCGGCCCCCCCAGCCCCGTGGCCCTTCCTCGCGGTGCCGAGCGGCCGGGAGCAGCCGCAGGACAGCCGGGCTGTGTAAGTGCGGAGAGCGCGGGGGAACCTCGCGGAGCGATGAGATTTAAAAAGGGGACGCTGGGCTGGATTTTTTCCGTGCCTATTTTCTAAGTTAGTGTAGCAGCTTGGTACTGCGTGCTTATGGGCAGCAATAAGTTCGCATAACTTTTGTTCTGATCACGGAAACAAGATATGCTCTGGGTAGAAAACATGGAAATAAAGAGGAATACAAAGAGTAAAACAGAAACCGTCCCTGATCCCGCAGTTCCTATGACCCTTAATATTTAGTAATCGTTTTTATTGGGAGGGGGAAGAGGGGGGTCACATCCTTGCTGATTTAATCAATAAATTACAACTGGACCCTCTCTAGCTTAAATCAAAAGTAATCCCTTTAAGCAGTTCTTCCCCTTCCTCCCTGCTTTTCAAAATCTGATCTTCTCTGAGCCCCAGAGTTGGATTTATGGGCCTGGTTCCCTCCTCCGCCAGCCTCCAGCCCCCTCTCCTGGGGGCGATGTTCTCTCCATGCCTTCTGGGGGCCTGAGATGGAGGGAGGAGAGTGGTCAGCTCGGATCTCTGGCTCAGACCGAATTGGCCTGGTGCCTGTCCACCTCCCTGTGGTTTGGGTTCCTTGCCTTGTAAAAACAAAGGTAATGATTCCCAGTCTGCTTCTCAGGCCACCATAAAAATTAATGGGTGGTGTGCGAAGCGTTTTGCCACCCATGGATGGACAGCGGCTGTACTTTAAGGGGCCAGGGAGCATTTGCCTTTTCTATGCTGTTGTGGTCATCCAATAAAAGTCTGCCTCCCACCTGGCCATCCTGAAGGGTGTCCGGTGGAGCCTGGGGAACTGCCCTGGTCCCCTGCTGAGGACAGTCTCTCCAAGCCAAGTCCCTCAGAAAATGGGGGCCTAGGAAGGCCATAGCATCCCCAGATCTGCATCCTCTTCTGCTTTCTGCACGTGGGCGGATGGGGAGAGGTTGAGGGGACATTGATATTAAGACGGACCCCAAGTCGCTCAGGCCTGACGCTTGCCCATCTGAGGGTTGCAGAGGCCACGCTGAGCCCAGAGGGGACAGTTAGTTCTGGGAGAGGGACTCAGAAAGTGCACAGACCAGGCTCCTAGGGGTTTGTTTCATGGCTCACTTGTTTACTAAATGAACATGACCACCTCATGCCCGGCCTGAGCGGCTTCTGTGAGCTCTCATTTTTTTTTTTTTTTCCTGTTGGTCCAAAACTCGGACACTACACTTCAGCGGCCTTTTAAAAACAATTAGTAGGGACTCTTACCAGTGGTTAATTTCAGCGAGAAAAGCCGGGGCTGGGAGAGGTGGCTCATACGTTGTCTTTTGTTCCCCTCCCACAGAAAGCATGGTGACAGATCTCCTTTCTGTAAACCGTCTCACGGGCTCCACTTTGTCATTTGATAGTTTCATTTTTTAATTGTCACTCCCACCAATGCTTTGATCTGGCCCAAGATCTAGTAGCTGATGGCAGCCCAGACACGGGGTTTCCGGAAGGACCCAGAAAGTGGGCTGGAGGGAGAAGCGGCTGATAAGTGTCGTGGCTGGGCTCATTGTCTGGTAACGTGCTCCTCCTTATCTCGGGGCCGGGGAAGGGGGAGTCGGCTGCATTTCTCCTTTGCTGTTGTGTGTGAACTTGCTTTCTGCTTTCTTGTCGCCTGCAGCCTGGGATTGTCTTACCCTAGGCTGCTGGAACAGCCATCTTTCTTATTCTAATGTTGGTTTCTGGTTTGATAATAGGATATGCTAATGACAAATGGGGTTTAAACCCTTGGATCCCGGCCAGTCTAGTGTAGGAGGTGTGTGTGTGCTGGCTCTTCTTCCTGGGTGGCCTCCTGGCTTCCACTCCATCTAAGGGAGCCCCTGGCCCACAGAAGGGAAGAGGCACTGAGTTCAGCCCCGCTGACCTCATCCCTGGCCCGGGCAAGCCCCCTTGGCCCCCGTTGGCGGTTCCAGCCTCCTTTGGACTGAGCAGAAGCCGTTCAGCGAGCAGGCCTTGGGCCAGCCATGGGGGTTTCCCAGCAGCCTCGTTTCAGATTCAGCACCTGAAATGGGCCATTTTCCTTCTGAGACTTGGAGTCGGGCCCCTGAGGTGTTTTGTTTCCTAAGGCCCTGGAGATGGGCACCGGAACTTCTTTGCCCCGAGGTCGCTGCCTGACACCCAGGGATTGGGAAGGGTCACCAAGAAGCTAAAGCGACATCAGAACACAGCCAGCTCCACTCCCGGCCGCCCAGGGTGTACAGCAGCTTCCAGAGCTGGGCCTCCTGGCGCCCCAGCTGTTCGCACAACAGAAGCCCCACATTGTGCCGTCGATCTCTGGAGGGCGACAGAAAATTCATTCACCAAGCCCCCCCACCCCACCCTGGGAACGATCCAGCTGCTTCCTCAGCATCTCTGGGGAGCCCGAGGACAGCCCCATGTCATATGACAGCACCCGATGGGTCGGGAGAGGGTGCCGAGGGTGTTTTAGAAATTAAGGGTGTGCGCAGTGTGTGTCAGGGGGAAGGATGAAGTCCCGTGCGATGCACAGCCTCCTACCTGCCGAGTGAGCACATACCTTCTCAAACTGTCAGTACGCGCCTGTGGATTTGAGCGAGAGAACACTCAAGTTCGCCTCATTTAAGTCAACATTTGAGGTGTTTAAAGGGGAAGAAAGAGGTATCACTTGCTGAGGGCTTATGATGTACCAGGCCCTGGGTGCACATTTTAATTTAAAATCCTCCCAAAAAGTCTGAGAATGGAAGTCTCTGCAACATAGTAGTTCATTTGGTAAGTGCTTGAGCTGGGATTCGAACCCGGATCGGCCTGAGCCCAGAGCTCTCCCGTCTCCCAGTGTGCTGAAATTAAAGAAGCAGACCGCTCACAGTCGCAATTTTGGTAGCGTGAAGACACAGGCATGGAAATAGCAGAGTGCCTGCATCTCTAACACAATGACAAGAAAAGCTCATCCTCTGACAGTGAGAAAATCTTTAAAACCCGTGAAATCTTTTCAGCCAGAGTGGGAGGCAGCCGCTTTGTACCTTTCTTCCCAGGGGGCCAGTGCCTTTACCCTGTCTGCAGGGTAAAGGTTGATTTATTTGGAAGGTCGCAATTTCAAAAGTTGGGATAACTCAGCGTGAAGTTTGTCCTCGCACCCTGGGAAGAGGGTATTCTGGGCAGCTGAGTTCACTAGAACAAGACTAAGATTGTGGGAAGGCTGTTAAGTAAATATAAGATAAGGGTTCCACCTTCCACTTCACAATCTAAGAAATGCCCTACTAATGAGATTATTCTTATCTGCTCAATAAAAGCTAGTCTCCCCGGGAACAGGAGCTGAAGTCTGCCGGCCCATCTCTTTTGAACAGATTGAAAAGAATACTTTCTGTGAAGGGGTTTTGTGGTTCCAAGTTCTTATAAATCAGCCTCTCCCCCATCTCCTCCCTCCCCTGCGTTGAGCCGGCAACTGAGGGAACCGGCCCTGCTGGTGAACTTGGAAGCCCCTGAGGTCTGCAGGCCCGAGAGGATGCGCATGTCTACTTCTCTAGCTTCTGCTGTGTGTGAGGCCCTTGGCCTCTCGGGTGCTGCTTAGCCTGCTCTCTGAGGGGAAAAAAAAAATGACACAGAGCCTTAGTGGTGGCATCTGCCAAAGATCAGGGCATAAATAGCAACCTTCATGATGGACCTCAAGCCACCAGCGTTGCGGGCTGCAGCATTACTAAGTAGGTGACAGCCTGTGTGGGCAGCAAGAGCCAGCACCGGCTCACCTTTCTTGCCCTGAGCCCACCTGCCCAGCCCCCTCGTAGAATGGATGAAACAGCTGGCTGGCGTCCGCGTGGACCATGTCTGCCTAGCGCTGTGCGCAGAGGATTTGTTTGGGTGTCACTGAGTAGCTTAATTCCGCCAGCAAGAATAGAATTTTCGTCAAAACTCAGACTATGCGTTAAAATCACCGGGGAACTTTAACAAAATTAAAAAACAAAAACGAAAACTTTTGCTGGCCCCTTCCCCAGTTGAATCCGAATTCCGAGGGCGGGGCCTGGACATGACTGGTTTTTAAACTAGCTCCCAGCTAGTTCAACCCTGGATAACGCCTGTCCAGAGATGAACTCCAGTGACGTAGGGAATTTGTGTTAGAAGAAAGTAAGAGAGTTTCTGTAAGAAACGTCCAAACCTGCAGAGGATTTCTTTAAGAGTTTCTTTGAGCCAAACTGATGGACATGCTGGGAAGCAGGATCTCAGATGCTCCGGAGAATGACAGACTCGCAGTCTCTTTTATGTGTTTGGAATTAAAGGAGGGACGGCGAGGAAGATTACTGGCAGGCAGGAGCAGGCCGGGCGGGAAACCTCCGTGACTGGATTACGAGCTAAGATTCTGTGCTCTGAGGGTGGTGGCCAGAAAGAACTCTGAAGCTGGGGCTTTTCAGAGGTGTAGCCATCCAGGCAGGGAGGGCCTGCTGAAGCCAGGATAAACCTTTCTATGGGTCTGGGTATGGCTACCCACCGTGACCTGTCCAGCTAGGAATCCATGATCAGATCACCTTATGAGGTTGCCTTCGGCCAGTTTATTACAGAGCCCTGTGTTCATCCACGAGGGGGTTTGGGGCCAGGCGTGGCAGACCCTGTGTTCGAGGCCAAGGAGTTGACACTTTGCCCTGTGGAGCAGGGAGGGTTTTCCAGCGAGGAAGAGGCGGCCAGAGGCCCAGCTGCCAGTTGTGGGTCCCACAGCGGCCCTTTTCCTCCACCGTGGCCATCTGCACACTCACCTGCTGGCCGAGGACAGGCCTGGAGGAGGAAGGCTCCAGATGAAGCGAGGAGATGGCTCCTCGGGTGGGCCTGGCCAGCTAATCCCGGACGTTACGGCAGAGAGCTGGAGTCCAGAAAAGGCCCCTGGGACCCCCAAGTGGAGAACGGAGATGCTTGACAGCAGAGTACTTCATAAGAGACCCTGAGCTTGGTCGAAGCCGTTTACTTTTTCTCCATCGTAATTAGCAGTAACATTATTTTAAATCGTGAGAGCTTTTCCTTGGAGACAGCGAGCCCGTGGGGAGTGAGTGTCTTTGAACTTCCGGGCCAGTCTTATTAGCAGGTCTGGGACTAGGAAGAGGCCAGCCAGGCCACCCGGGGTGCAGCATTTAAGGAGGGAGGGGTCACTGTGGGGGTGATGCTCATGTAGGGGCCGCCCTGCCGGTCAGAGGGGCCGGATGGAGAGAGCGAAGACTCGGGCCTCGTTCCCTTCGCGTTGGACCCGTGGCGTGGAGGAGCTCAGAGGAGGCTTGAGTTGAACAGTGGCCTGGGCGCACGCTCCCCGGTCAGCCCGCAAAGGACGGGGCAGGAAAGCCAAGGGACAGGAGTGAAGAAGCCGCTGGAGGTGGGGGCACGCGCCGCGTGTGTCCCCGGGGCCCGGGGGAAGCTGGGGCATGTGGCAGAAGGTGCCGGGAGTGTGACGGGGACCGGACGGTTCTGGGTCATGGATCATCAGAGACGGAACAGCCCGAAGACCGGGGGCCGCTGGGTTGGCTTAGAGCCGTGCGATCGTGCTAGTGGGGAGCTTCTAGAAAAAGCAGAGGATACAGAGCATAGGCCGCAGAGAAGAGTGTCAGTGATGAAATAAATACGATCGTCGTTGGAGGGTGTCCAGATTGGAGGGACCTGGGCTGGGTCCGAGCGGCTGGGGTGCTGGGGCCGGGGAGGTCTGGCGGGGGTGACACGGAGCGGACCAGCGTGACGGCGGGCCCAGCGAGTGGGCGCGTGGCCGGACGTGGGCACAAACGCTTGTCTTCAGGAGGAACTGGCTCAGGAGGCTCCCCTAGACGCCTTCGCAGGCGGTACACCTGCTTCTGGTGTTCGGCAGCCTTGGTGCGGTGCCAGCCGGGCCTCGTTTTCCCCTAAGACGCAGCCCCCTCAGGCTCCCTCCTCCGGGGGCCTGCCCTGACTCCCCAGGCGGAGCCCTGCGGGGTGCGGGCTGCGTTTCATCTCTCGCCATGTCCCCAGCGTGCGGACAGGCGAAGAGGTGCTGGCCAAGACGCAAGCCTAGGGCGGTGACTTCCCGTACGGCCACAGAGCTGCCACACTGACGGTCTCTTCTCAGACAAACCTTACAGCTTAACCCTTCCAATATCTGACGGAGGTAAGTTCTGGCCTGTGAATAGTAATCAGTGTGGCCAGCCCAGGGTGTTCGGCATGGCTTACCCACCTCTGTTTACGTGTCTGTGCTATTGCCATTTTTGAAAGGGTTTGAGTTTTTAATATAGTTTTAGGATACGAAAAAGTAAGTGGATTATCCTAAAAATGCACACGTGTGTAAACGTTTTTAAATTGCCCTTAGAATCGTAGCTTTCGCCAGTGGTATCAGATAATTTGTATGTGTCCAGGGTGCACATGGGAAATAAAGGTACTGTGTTCGGACTGCACTGGAAGGAATCTTAGCAGCCGATGCCACGCACACGTCATTCACACAGAGGGCCGGGCCCCCGGCCGGTGAGCAGGGCCGCGTGCTGGGTGCTGCGGACGTGCGGGGGAGGGGAGAGAAGACACAGCAGCCTGCCGTGGGCCTCACTTTGCCTCCCCTCCCCGCTATCCCCTCCGGATCTCCCCACCCCAGCTCTCCCCCCCACCACGTCTCCCCCCCAGATCCCGCTCCCCCGACCTCCTCCCACCACCCCTGGCAGAAGCCAGGAGGGTTTTTTCCCCCTTGTGGTTTCAGAAGCGAGGGTTCCAGGTTCTTCCGGGAGGGAAGCTCTGATCGGGTTTCGCGCAGGTGGGCGGGCGGTCGTGGGGTGTCCCACCTGTATGGCACTGGGCTAGGAAACCAGCATGTCAAAGCTTGGTCACCTCTCAGGCCCATGTCGGAGGGTGCTGCCGGAGATAATGTCACTGGCCGGACAACAAAAATGGATTAGTGTACATTTTTGGCTTAACGTTTGATTAGAGCCACCTGGGATTTCAGGACTGTTCGTTTAGGGGGGAGTCCGTTCGCCGAGACAGATGGGGGAGCCATATGTTTGGTGGAGAGCTCTCCCAGCTCCTGGCCCGGGGTGCCCTGGTCGGTCCTGGGGAGGTGACGAGTTCCCACCTGGGACTTGTCAGTCTCCTCACTTATGCTTTATTTTGAAATATTTTAAGAGACTCAGAAATTCCGGTTTCAGGTAATTCAACATTTTGATGCTAATTTCTCAAATATAGTTACTATTTGGGGACACACACACACACACACACACACACACATACACGAAATTCTCATATTCGCCTTTCACTGGGATTTTTCTGTGGTTTCATGTGTTTACTGGGCTCTTCCTCTGTGCCAGGCACTGTGCCCAGGCCTTGCACAAACGGCTCTTTCTTTTCGGTCATTCGAATATAAAACAGCCCGGTTTACACAACCGAAAGCCGAAAGTCATCATCGTCTACGATCAAGGAAAATCCCTGTTAGGAGCTACGCGACGGAGCGTCCATCACGTCCGACTTTGTGGTGTCAGGCACCAGAAGCCGCTGAGACGAGGCCCTCAGACCGGACCGCAGCCAGTTCCTTTATCGGGGGGTCTCCGGCGGCTCTTCTTGGGGACCCGCTTTATTCCCAGTGACCACGGGACATCTCCCAGTGCCACACGCCCACCTGGGCTTGAATGTTTGGCTTCTGTTACTTCTAGTTTTGACCCTGGGCAAGTCCCTGGACTTCCTCGAGGCTCAGCTTTCTCATCTGTGAGCCAGCGTCAGTGGTCGGTGGTGCCCCCGGGCCGGGGATGGAGATGGGTGTAGTGGGCTCTGCCGCGTCACCTGGGCTTCGGCCCCACACCTGCCGGGAGGCCGTCGTCACCGTGGCCCCTCTGAGTCTCTGTGCCCTGTGGATTATTCATAAGTGTCGAGTAAATAGACTTTTTAATGTAACGATTCACCATCTGAATTTAACAGGAGTGCAGGAGTTCGGTATTTTTAGATGTTCGATTTGACCTTTAAGACGTGCTCACGCGCCGACTGGCAGGACCCCTAGTCCTTGCCCCGCTCCTCAAGGTCCTTGGGAGCAGGAGAAGGAGGAAGTGTGTGAGATGGAGTCAGCACGTCGCACCCCCTCTGGCTGAAGTAGCATGAGGGGACAAGCACCGAGTCCCCCGAGGCCTCTTTCCTCGGGTCCTTGAGGGGACCTGGTCCTCCTTGACCTCCACGGGGTACGGGGGCAGGAGGTGAGGAGCATTTCAGTCCAGCAGAAATGCTTTCTAGATCCATGAGCTGTTTTGAGACTAGTTTCTTAGGACTTTTCTTTCTTTCCTTTAAAAATCTCCTCTCCACTTAAGTTTTTTTTTTTTGAAATTGTTCAAACAGTTGCACATTCATTTTAGAAACGTTAGAAAATGCAGAAGGAAAAATAGTTCAAACTCCGCCACCCGGGGTAACCACTCTGGACCTTTTCCCGAGTCCCTCGGATGTCCTCACGTGTAGACCTAGACCTCCCGAACAGGCCGGACGGTGGGGCGGGCGCTTGCCTTGTTCACTTGGACCCGGCATGTAGTAACTCTTCAATTAGTGTTTGTCCGGGGGAGACTGTGCTTTTTAAAATCTGTTATCTAAAATCGTTGGTGACATGTTTTCAGATGAGTAAATACAGATTTGGGTCCTCAGATGTATTGTGAGACAAGTCCTTATTTGTAAATAGCACTCTGTAAACACCTTGACACATGTGTCCTTCCATGCATGCCAGATTCTCCTTGGAATGAATTTTTTGCATTTATTCTGCTTAAACATCTCTAAAGAACTTCGAATTGTGTTCTCACTGGGCAAATGTGTAATCACGGCTCAAAAGCGCTTACAAAGGCGGAGATCGGGGAGGGTTTCCAGTCCGTGACGTCAGATTTGGTGAACCTCAAGACCGGTCTGAGACTTGCTGGCCCCCCTTTGGAAGGATGCGTTTCTGATGGTCCAGACCCTAACGTGCTCACCTCAGTTTTTGGACGCACACATACATACATGCCAGTGTCAGGAACACCAAAGTGTGGGGGACTGTGTGCTCTAGAACGGGGGTCCCCATCCTCCTGCTGTGAGGAACTGGGCCACACAGCAGATGAGTGGGGGGCCAGTGAGCCAAGCTTCAGCAGCACCTGCAGCCGCTCCCCAGCACCAGCATCACCGCCTCAGATCCTCAGGCGTCTGATTCCCATGGGAGCACCGGTCCCTGGTACCACAAAGGCTGGGGACCGCTGCCCTAGAACACAGGAGGTATTTCTGTGGGGAGGTCTTCAGGGCCCACCCCCTCCTAGAAAAAGGTGGGTGATTTCCTTACATTCCTTACGAGGACTGGTCCTTGCAACGTCCCCCGCGGTCATGTCATGGGTGCGTGGGGCCGTGTCCCTTGATCAGCTGTGACAAGATGGGCTGCAGTTCGAGCTGGCACACGGGAATGGCACAGACTTGACTTTTCAGAACTTTTAGGTTTATTAAGAGGAGAAAGTGCTTATACCTTTCACCGAGGATAAGGCCGTAGTTTTCATTTCTGACCGCGGTCTGATGTCTCCGGACTTCTCCATCCTGGCAAGGGAGGAAGACTGAATTATGGGCGGAATGTTTTCTGTCTCCTGAGCGGGGTTTCTGCCCAGGGGCCTGGCCGTCTCCTCTGGTCTTAGCACCAGCCTCGGTATCCTGAGTCACGGGCCACCTGTCGGAACGTGGGGCAGCACTTGGGGGGCTGCTGGGAGGCGGGGGACAGCTCAGTCACTCCGGTTGTTTGTTCCGGGTGCCGGGTCCACCTCACGGGGTTTGGGGAGCAGGAGCCCTTAGACTGGGCCCGAGAGCTGAGCCCTTTTGTAACTCCCTGGACCGGTCCTGGCCCCTTCCCCCTCCTGGTTAGCACCTGTGTCACTTGAACTTCACTCCCTTGCCGAGCTGAGCCCTCTGTGTGCCAGGTGGCGGGGTGCAGACAGCACCAGAGATGGCTTCTGTCTCGGGAGAAGGGGTCAGGGTTCGCGAGGTCCGCTGGGGGGTCAGGACAGGCTCCCCGAAGAGGCCCCACTAAGGGGGAGGACAGGAGGGGATTGTGCAGCTACACGCAGCGAGCTTGGGGACAGTGGGTGGTAGGGTGCGTGCAAGGAACCAGAAGAGGTGGCCACTTTCTGAGAACACCTGCAGGGGCTGGGTAGATGGCCTTTCTGGGCTTCAGTTGGCTTTGAACTTCTACCTCAGGGCTCTGGGGAGATGTGATTAAATGTGTGAGCATGACCCCTTATCCTGGGTCCCTCCTCACAGCTGCCACCCCCCTGCAGCCTTTTGGGGCTCCTGGGACCCCACCATGGGACCCACAGTGGTGTTTCTCTTTTGCAGCCCATTGTGGGAGGCTCAGGAAATCATCCGATTAAATGAGCCCTCTGCACAGTGTTAAGAGTTACCTTTATTATCACGAATGACACTTGGGAAGGGAAGCCGACCGTGGGATTATTCAGGGAGTCACGGCATTTTTAAATTCCAGAGAGGAAAAGGTGCCGATGAAGAAGAGAAGATTTTCAGTGGAAACAACACTGAGTGACCGGTGAAAGGGTCTGAGTGCCCCTCCCCGGTCACCGGAGCCCCCGACCGTCTGAACCCATCTGCCCTCGCCCCCCAAGCCCAGGCCCTGGCACGTGGGCCACCAGGCTGACGGACGGGTCCTGGGCTTCCTGGCCAGGTTCTGAAACTCGCCAGGCTGGGTGGCAGTCCCCTCCCGACAGCCCCCTCCTGGGTCCCCCCGTGAGCCTCTGCGAGGCTGCGACTTCGCTGGCCGGTCAGCGGATTTCTGTGTTTAACCCACGTTTACCTGGCAAGTCCCGTTTCTATGTCCGGGGAAATCACGGTGGGACCTGGTGGCCTGGGGGGACAACCAGCTGTCCTTGCACGCTCGGAGCAAAAGGTTACAAGGAACTCACTGAGAGCTGGAAAATGACATCATCAATACCGATTTTTTTTTTTTTTTATCATTAGTGAAAC
>CM053503.1:165415768-165431854 GCA_028627145.1 Eidolon dupreanum | reverse complement strand
TCAGAGTGGGGCCACTCGTGCCCACTCCTGCAGCCTGCTTCTCCACTCAGCCGTCGTGGGACACAGCCCTTGCTGGCCGCAGACGTCACCTGCGTGCCATCCAGCGGCTTAGCCGTCCCTGCCGCGGCGGAGTGCCGCCTTCCGGGGCGTCGTGTGCATCGCTTCTTCGTGACCCCCGCGTGGACGTGTGTCGGTAGTCGCCCGCCCCTGAGCACCCCCGGGCCTCAGCGTCGCCCTCCCAGGCTGCGAAGATGGAACTTGGGCGAGCGCCCCCCGCCCGACAGGCAGCTGCCTCCCCGCGGGAGCGGTCCCAGCGCTGTGCCGGGTCGAGTCCCTTTCTGTGACAGCCTCGCTCTTACAGCGACACCTGCGTCCAGGGAAGAAATGCTTCCGGAACAGCGAGCGCTTCCTCTCGCGCCCCCACCGCAGGCGGCCTGGGGGCCCTTCTCCCTTCCGAAGCCTGGATTTGGGGGGCTGTAGGTAGCACTGCCCACACGGGCTGTCTGTCCATCGCAAAGTGTTTTTCTGGGTCTAGTTTGGGAGGTGTGCTTTGGGACACTGACCTGAACCCCAGAGATGGAACGTGTTCACTTGTCCCAGGGGATCAGCCCCTCACCCGCCGTGGAGAAGCTGGCATTTAGGGATCTGTGAGAGTCATGAACTTGACCCCACTCTGAATTGGGTCGGTTGTTTTCTGGACACTCAGCCCTCTAAGGGTGGTGTCCTGAATCACAACTTGGGGTGCGCTGGGCCTACTTGGAGCTTGGAAGCTTCTGGAATCTCGTCCCTGAGGCTCCTGCTTTAGTGCTGGGCTGGCCTTGCGTGTCCCGGGGGGCCCCTCAGCTGCAGGGAGCCTGGGAACTTGTCCCCAAGCTGTGCACAGCTCCTCCACTTCCCTCTCCTTGCCCCCCGCCCCCTTGTACCCTGCTGGCATGGGGGTGCTCTTTGGCCGATGGGTGGGAGGAGGGGGGGAATTAGGTGGGTCTGAGCCCCGTCAGTGTGCCCACATGGGGGGCGGGGGGGGGGTGGTTCGTCCTTAGCCATGGCAGGCCTGCCGGCCCGCAGCACATGTCCATTCATCGTGGGGACGGCCATGGGACTTACCCTGATGACAGGGCGTGTGGCGTGTGCCGGGCACACATCTCGGCCCCGCCCCTGGGAGCAGCCGGAGCCGGGCCCAGCAGGCAGCTGCCCGGCACTTCGTGGGATCAGGGACTGGAAGGGTGAAGGTTGGGGTGAACTGGATTTCTCCGAACCGGGGAGACACCGGAGAGGAGCGTTCCTGGGCGTCGGTAGCCTTGTGCTGGGGACGTGCTGGGGGACAGGGAGTTCGGCTTTGGCTGAGTCGCCAGGTGTCCCAAGGCCCAATCCTTCCGGCCTCCGAGTGACGGTGGCCGTGGTGGCGGCAGCTCCGTGTCGGGGCACGAGGCTGTGCCGGGCGCTGCCCGGAGCCACTGCCCCCTGGGGAGCCAGTCACCTGCCGGGGTCACAGCAGCAGTGCCCGAGTGCCATCGTGGGACAGCTTTTGCCAGCCCCTGCCAGGGGAACACGGCGTCATTCTAGGTCCTGCCTGTAGGGCAGGCCCCATGATCATCTTCACCCAGCATACGGGGAAACCGAGGCACTGGACAGTTCACCCGAGCTTGGAAGGTCACGGCGGAACCAAAGCACGCTGACCTGGGCCTTCCGCCCCGACTCCCCGCCCCCGACAGCTTCCCTGCCTCTCTTCCCAGAAGGAACTTGGAAGAGCGTGTTCCGTCTCCCGCCTCATCCTCAGGTGTCCCCTGGCCAGTGTTCTCAGTCCCACTCACACACCGTCCCCTCCAAATGAATGATGGCCCCGAAGCACAGGGGCCCTCGGCTGAGCTCGTGCCTGGGCCGTGATGTGTCTGCTGTATGTGGACCTGTGTTCCCTAAAACCCCGAGAAGGACACCCACAGCCTTGAGGGACCCTATCGGGTAACCCGTCCACCCCAGCACCTGCTCACCTGGCCAGGTGTGCTGGGTTCTTTGCTTGGCTTGTTTTGTTATAAATGGAGAAGCTTGTGTTTACCGCCTCTGGCTGGCAGTGAACCTGAGGAAACCTTTCAGCAGGGAGGGAGGGAGGGGCCTGGAGAAGGGGGTTACTAGACAGACGCCAGGTGACTAGGTCAGCATCGACTGCACGAGTGGTGCCGACAGTGTGCCCTTGACATGAAGAGATGAGAAGGCCACTTCGCCTCTGTGGTCTTCCTCCCCGAATCCATAAGCCCAGAGCAACCCTGAGGAAAACGTCAGAGGAAGCCCCAGCCGGGGACACCCAGCCGTCCTGCTCATCAAAAGCAAGGAGTGGCTGTCACAGCCAGCTGGAGCCTCAGGAGACTGGACCGACCGTCCCGTGGTGTCCTGGACAGCATCTGGGCACGGAACAGGCGCTGGGGAGAAACGAGGGCGATGAGAAAGGAGAGTGGACTTCAGTTCATGCGACGTGTCCACGCTGGTTGCACAGACGTGCCATCCTCGTGCCAGAGGTCACGGCCAGGGGAGCTGGGTGTCAGGAGGCACGTGGGAACCCCCCGTGTCATCTTCGCAACTTTTCCATGATTTTTCTTCATTTCCTCTTTTTTTCCTGTTTCGTGTCTCAGCTTCGGATTTTTGTTTTGCGGTTACCATTGGGTTTGCGTAAAATGTTTCGCACGTACAAAAGCTGTTTCTCACCACGATTTTTCTATAAATCGATAAATCTTTTCTAAAAGAAAGAGTTTATTTAACCAGAGTGGCAGGGAGGGCCAGTGGGTGGCAGGGGTCCCACGGCATGGCTCTCTGTGCCCATGTCCGCTTTGTGCGGTGGCCACGCTTGTGTCCGGGTCTGAGTGCCCTGCCGGGGCCGGCAGCGGTGCCGGGCACCCCGGCCAGTGCCCGCGCAGTCCCGCGGGGCCGGCCGCCGTGGGCCCTGCCTCTCCCCACAGCACTGTCTGTGTTCTGTCCTGGGCCAGACGTTTACAGGTGAGCGGCTCTGCCGGCCAGCGAGGGAGCCGGTTTTCCAACACACACACAGGCCACGTCTTGCCAGGCGAACTTGAGAAAGGCCGATGCTTGGGGACAATGGCCTGTTTATCAACTGCTCTGAGACTCGGAGTTCAGAGCGTGAGGCTGGTGGGGGTGGGGGTGGGGGTGGGGGTGGAGGGGTCAGATGGACAGGGCCCTGCTAATCCTGCTGTGACTCAGGGTCGGGGGTGGGGAGGTGCGTGGGGGACGGCCGAGGTGGCTTCTCCCCCAGAGACGGTGAATAAGGTGAGCAGGCGCGGGACGGAGCTCCGTACGCGCCCTGCCCCGGGGCGTCCTCCAGCACAGGCACCTGGAGCTGGGAGCTTCTTAGGGGAGCCGCGTGCAGGACGCAGCCGCGGGGGCGGGGGCGGGGGCGGGCAGCCCCGGTCGCACTTCGCGTGGCCAAGGGCTCCGTGGCCGGCAGGGGCGCAGTCTGGGCTGGCGGAGGGGAGGCCTCTGGGAGGGGTGGGGCGCGCGCCTCACTCCGTGGGGGCTGGGACGGAAGTTTCGTCGGGTGAGAAATTGGGAGATGATGGCCTGAACGTGAGCGAAGGGACGAGATTCGGCTGGAAAGAGACCGGGTGGCGGGGCAGGAGTAGCGGGAGTGGGCGGAGGTGGCCTGTGGGCGCGCACACGCGGTTTCGTGACCAGAGCACAGCCGTGAGCGCTTGTGCGGCGACAGCTGTGAACCTGGAGCTGTGGCAGGTGCTTGGCGCACGGCCCCTCCCCGCGGGGGCTCTGGCTCGGGGACAGGGCCGGCCAGCCGCCTGCTCACGGCCCCGCCGGCCTGACAGGGTGCGGGCCAGGCCCCTGGGCCCTGGCCGTCCGCCGGCTGCTCATAAGCACTGCACCTGCGGCCACTCAGGTGGGACAGGTGGCATTTCTCAGGTGATATGGCAACACTGCAGACCAGAATTTACGGTCCCCGTGCCGGGCGAACAGAAGCCTGTGAACTTCTGGAGTCACCCTTCCCTTACGTGATGTGACAGAGCCATACGGCCACTCTCGTGTCCTGACTGCACCCAGGGGCCACTCGCTAGCCCCTTCCCTGCTGTCAGGACTTTCCAGAAGCTTCTCACCACTTTTTGCTTCTCAAACCCGGGCAAACCGATCTTGTCCCTGAGGCACATGGCACATTTCAGTTAAAAACCACAACATTCTGTGTCTGAATCCCTAACGTCAGGGGTCCCCAACCCCGAGCCCTGGACCATACCAGTCCATGGCCTGTTAGGAGCCAACAGGGCCACACCGCAGGAGGTGAGCGGTGGCCAGCGAGCGAAGCTCCATCTGCGTCTGCAGCCGCTTCCCAGCGCCAGCGTCACCGCCTCAGCTCCGCCTCAGGTCCTCAGGCATTAGATGCTCATGGGAGCACCGGTCCCTGGTGCCACAGAGGTTGGGGACCACTGCCTTACACGTTTAACGTATGTTAGAGAAAACACAATTCTTGTTCCTTTCTCAGCTCTTCAATAGGAGCAGGCTGTGCAGATTTTGGAAGATTTTTCTAGACAAGGCCTGGTGTTTAGGTGCTGGACTTCCAGGGTGTCTCTGTAAGATGTCACCTGGGGAGCACATGTCACCGGGGCCTCACAGGGGTCTGCTGTCCTGCAGCTGGGAGCAATTCTGTATTCCGGGATCTGTTTGTATTTCGCATTCCCTCACCCCATCTTAAGGGGAAGCGCCTTGTCGCTCATCTGCTCTCTTAAACATTGGGGAACCTGAGATGTTGGGGTGTGGAGGGGCGGGCAGAATAAATGCAGGGCGCGGGCACCGGCCCCGTGGTCAGCTGCGGGCTGCAGGGACCAGATCCTGTCTCCTCGTGCCACCCCAAAACCCCGAGGCCGCGCCGGCACGCTTGGGCAGTTCGCGTCCCGGCCGGTGCCGTGGGCTCTGGGCTCGCTCCCTGCTGCAGGTGTCACGACTCGGTGCAGAAAGCCCTTTGTTTAGCGGTATTGGCAAGGTCGAACCAACGCCACGGCCAGACAGGATGTGGCCTGGGTGGCTCCCAGCTCCCAGCCAGCGATGGCTCTTGTTTTCAGACGCCTCGAGAGCCCCAAACCCCCAGCCACAGTGACTCCGAGGCCTTGGCAGGGAGCCCTGGCCTGATGCAGGGAGGCCGAGGCCCACAGAGCCCACGCCCCGCACCCTTAATCACGCGGGGCTGGGGCGAGTCACGGGAGCGCGCCCGGTGACGCTGAGGCCGCCCACCCTTGCTGTGGCCGGGAGGACGCGAAGGCTTCCAGGCGGGGCCGGTCCCCTTCTTTGCAGGGGGAGGCGAGCGACGCGGTGGCATTTTCCGAGGGCTGCAGTGCGCCGGGCACCTGTCCTGCCTGTCCCATGGGCGTCGAGCCACGTGGCCCTTACAGCTGGAGATAGTCATGGTGCTTGGAAACACGTGAGATGCATGGGAAAGTGCAGAAACGCTGAACGCTCCTGTAGGCTCGCGTAGCCGCTGCTGAGCGAGAACCTGATGGTAACCGTGAAGTTCCTGACGCCCCACGGGGTCTCCCTCTCACCCCCTCCTCCCCCCCACCCCGCCCCAGCAGCGTGTGTGGTCTGACGGGCTAGGCAGCAAGCACTGTGTACGGTAGTCCCTAACCTGAGGATCCTGGTTGTCATTTTCTCGTATTTATAGTTTTACCACGTAACCCGTAAGCATTGTGTCTGTCCCTGTGCAGTATCACTGGTTTTTCACGTTTTTTCCCCCAGCTTCTTTATAAACGAAACCGTACCCTCTCTGTGTGTGTCTGGCCAGCTCTAATAGGGCCCTGAAAGATCCCACTGCCCTATCCTCACACACGTGGGACCCCTCCGCTGACGGGGTTGGCCCGGCAACCTGCTCCTGACTGACAGAATTCATCCACAGCGATGGACGGCGGTTCCGTGATTAGGTTACATAAGAGGGTGACTTCCTGCTGGCTAACAGAGCTTCTGTCCTGCCAGTTTCGATGACGCAGGAAGCCGCGTACGAGGCCCACGTGGCAGGGAGCTGAGGCCCTCAGCTGACTCTTCACCTTGGGGGCAGGTCTGCTGGACTTGTTTTCATGCCCGCCTCATTATTAGCCACAGACTCCTGTTCCTGATGCAAAAATCCTCCTCATGGTTCTTGCACATTTTTTTTTCTTCTCGAATTGTAGTTCTTCGAATTTTCTGGAAAATAAGCCTCGCTCGGCTCCGACCATTGCAGACGTTGCCTCCCACTTTGTCCCTTGCCTGCACGCGCTTCAAAAGCCGAATGAGGCGCTTTCTGAACCCTGCCTGTCCCAAAGGGACAGCCTGCAGGATTGTTTTCTGAGGTGTTCCCGTTCCTGGCTGTGGTCCCTGTCTTCTGCTTATCGTAACTATTTGGCGCTGCCTTCCTGAGGTGGAGTTGGCTCCCTCTGTCCCCCTCTGCCCCCTCTGTGCAGTGCTTTCCTGTTCAAATGCTGTGTTTTGGTCTCCTGGTCATTTTGGAGAAAGCCAGCGAGGCAGCATGGGGCGCCCCCCCCCCCCCCCCCCCCCCGGCCTGCAGCTTCAAGTCTGCATCTTGTTGATTCTTTAGGTGACCCTTTGACTAAAGGAATGCAGGGGGGGTGGGGAGAGTGTGCCCGGCCCTTCGGAGGGAGTGCATTCCTGGGGAAAGTTAAAATTAGAAAGAGCAGCTACATTTCCTGCCATTCAGTCGGCGTGTTTGTTTTCACAAGGATTCTTCTGGTAACAGCCCTTTCTGTGGAATGGGAGGTGAAGTCATGATTTTCGGGACGGAGGTGATCCGTTTCCATGGCAGTCTTTGTTGCAGGAGAGCTGCTGCTTTGTTTGTGAATTCCTGCCGAACGATGCCGGAATGGAAAATGTTATTGAAACAACCCCTTTTTATAGGTAGCAAGAAATACTTTATTTTTTAGAGTGCTCTTCAGTGGGAAGTTAATGTCAGGGAGACCACCTCCTTGTCAGGGAACTCTGGAGGAGTGGATGTTAACCCCCTAGTGAACTTGGCTCCTGATTGCCCACCCGCCTCTCCCCCAGGCCACCTCCCACCTCTCCCTTGACACTGGAAGTCTTGGGAAACCTCCTTGACTGGCACAGTCTGGGGAAGCCACCCCTGCACCCCACCTAGGGGTGCCAGATTTAGCAAATAAAACTGCAGGACACCCAGGTACATTTGACTATTTGGGACGTACTTAATGCGAATAAAATTGTTGCGTATATGATGTTCACGTTTAGCTCAGTGTCCCAGATTTTATCTGGAGACCCTAATCCCTCCTTGTCCCCGGCGGTACTTTGCTGTTCCTTAATCTCACTATCTTGTGGTGCCTGGTTCTCTGCCGAGAGCTGGCTGGGGCACTTGTGGGCAGACTCGTGGCGTCTCCAGTTCCCTTCCGTGTTTGGACACCCCCCCGCCCTGCCGTGTGGGCACTGGGCTGGCTGCTGTCCCGCCGTGTGGGCCGTGGATCATGCTGTGCCCGTTTTGTGGGGCATGTCCAGTGGCACGTGGCTCATAGACGGCAGAGTCAGTCGGGGCTTGGCCTCCCGGCCTGCCTGGTGCAAAGCCCAGCAGCCAGGACACCGGAGAACGTGACGTCATCTTCCCCGGAGAGCCCGCCCCAGGCAGCGGGAGGCCTCGTGGGCTCACCTGCGCTGGCCTGCCCGGAAGCGCGTCCCTCGGTGGGCGAGGGAGACATCGCGGTGGGTGGAAGCCGGGCCTGCAGGAGGAGAAGGCTGTGTGTGTAGGGCTTCGGGTGAGGCGGCTGACCAGGCCGGAAGGAAGGGAATGGGCAATGGGCGCTAGAGCTGTGATAGGGCCAGGCTGAGGGAGCCCCGAGATGGGGCAGGGGGGCCCCAAGGCGGGCAGGTGGCAGAAAGAAGCAGGCCCTTTGTGTTCGTGAGCAGGCGAGGAGCGCGCTGAAGGGGAGCCAGCGGGAAGGTGGGGAGATGCAGGGGGGACCACGTGGGAGGCAGGTGGTCAGCTGCTCCAAAACCAAGCTGCACATCCCCGGTGTTGGGGGACCAGGAGCCAGCTCCTGCTGGGCGTCGCAGGCGGGCCAGGGGCCGCGATGGATCAGGGGGACAGGTGGGCTCCTGGCCCCGGGCCGTGCGGCTTTGCCTGTTACAGGTGCGGATGCTCGAGGGGCTTGACGCCGAGTGCCCGCTGCGTTCCCCGTGGTTGCAGGTGAGCAGGACGGAGTCCTCGCCTTCAGGGAAGAGAAGGGGAATGCACAGACGTTAGACAACGCAGGCGTGATAAGTGAATCCAGGTGAAGGAGTGGGGAGTGCGAGGTGCGCCCTTGGTGATGGGGGTGCGCTGGGCTGAAAATGCTCTCCCTCCTCCCGAAGACACTACACCCTAACCCCTCGATAGCACCCCTGACTGTTACTCTACGTGGCAGTAGAGACGTCGCCGGGGTGTTTAATTAAGGACCTTGAGGTGGAGAGAGTACCTCGGGTTATCCGATGGGCCCTGCACGTAAAGTCATGAAAACGGTCCTTTTGCGAGGGAGGCAGAGAGGAAGGTCTGACTGCAGGGGGCTAGGCCATGTGATGAGAGCCGCGCTCGGAAGGTGGAGGAAGGGACACAAGCCAGGAGTCCGGGTGCCACCAGGAGCTGGAGGAAGCGGGGCACCGGGCTCCCCCCGTGGAAGCTCCAGCAGGAACTAGACCTGCCGACGCCTGGACCGTAGCCCAGTGAGACCGGCCTCCAGACCGAGAGAGAATAAATGTGTGCTTTAAGCCACCGAGCCGGGGGCAGTTGGTGACAGCAGCCCTAGGAAAGTATAACACGGGCCCGGGGAGTCGAGGAGGCGACGCCTGAGTGGAGCCCTAAACGCACGCGACTCGAGGGCGGAGCGGGTGGCCGCCTCAGGAGGCTGGGTGGGCTTCCTGCCGATGTGGGGGCTGGCCCGGGGGGCCGGCGCCGGGACCCAGGCCCAGCCCAGAGCCTGGAATTCCCTGGGAGCCGTGGGCTCGGATGGCCGCCAGGCTGGCTGTGAGCCACGGCGCATTTCTGTATTTTTAATGTAAAAATGTCAGTTGCAGTATAACTTACCCTTTGCTTTTCTCAAGATTCAGTGGAGTATAAATGTATCTTATCGATGGAAGGAAATATTTCCTTGGCTTTCTGAACTGGGAACGTCGGACACTGTGAAACAGCCCAGTGGCTTTGACCGGAACTGACCGAGGCCATGTGTCACCAGCTGTGTCTGCATCTTGGCCAAAAGCCCCGTGTCTGGTGCCTGTTTCACGTTTGCTGCCTGTTCTAGTTTGGGCCCCCGAATGCCACGCCTGAGGCAAGGACTTGGGGGCTGATGTTTTGGGGAGCAGTGGTCTCCCGAAGCAGGCATGGGGGGCTGGGAGAGGTGAAGAATGGCGAAGCAGAGGTGGGGTGACCGCTGGGGACCCCCTGAGGAGCTGTGAGAATCCCCCTCAGCTTCTTCCCTCTGCAGGACGGGGGTGCCGACACGGGTCTGCCCCCGGGACTGTGTTCCTGCAGCCGAGCGGGGGCGGGGGGCAGGGGGCGGGGGGCTGGGGGGCAGTGCTGGGGCAGCGTCAGCAGATTGCACCCGCCCATTTAGAGAGCATCACCACACAGTGAGGGGTGACTGACGCACGTGGACTCAGGACAGTATGGCCTCGGGAAGCCCCGGCCCGACCGTTCCACCAGGAGCTGAGACAGCCGGCCAGCTCTGCCTCCGTGCCGTCGGCCAGCAGCGGCAGGACACCTCGGAAGGTCGTCGGAGAAGGGTCACACGTGTTGGGGTCGCGTCTCCGTGTCCCTCACCAGAGAGGGGCCTGGCCTCGCGTCTGCGGCCTCCTCTCTCGACACCTGTTTGGAGCCCGGCCAGCCGAGGTGGCACCCCCTCCTTGTCCCGGGCTGTGCGCATCCTACCAGCAGTGTCACGTCACGGTGGCATCTGTCTTCAGCCTCGTCTTGCATTCGGGCGCCCGCTTCTTCTTCCTTTCTAGAGTGTGGGACCCACGTTATGGAGTTATTGACCGTGCCAGTCCCTTGGCCGCAGGCAGGGCACAGAGCCCGGGTGAAGATGTGTCAGATGGTGGCGTGATCGGCTGACACAAGCCTCGCGTCCCGTCCCTTGAAGCCAAGGGAGCTCCGGCCCCGAGAGCAGGTGCCGCGTGTCCAGCCGCGTTAGCCTGTCCTGCAGGTGCACGGTCGCTTGTGCCGAAGGTGGGATAAGCCAGCATCTGGAGCCGTCGTCGGGCGGAGAGACTGGTTCACACAGGCGCGGTGGCCCGGGCAGGAAGCGAGCGATGCCGGCAGGCCCGGCCTGTCACGGCCCCGCCTGTCATGGCCCCGGTCGCTGCCTGGGCTGCCGTGTTCCGACCGGGACCTGGGACCTCACACGCATTTCACCCCGCTCTCAGGAGCTTGGGAGCCATCAGGGAAGTGCCCCGTGTAGCCCTGCCCTGTGCCCGGCCTCGCTGGTGGGCAAGGGGCAGGGTGGTCACCCAATCCTGCAACCACCGATGACAGTGTCTCCCCAAATGCAGACCACTGCAGCGGACGGCTCCCGTTGGGTTGGCTTCTTCAAGTTTGCGTTAAAAAACGAAAAGCAAAAGCATTTTTTTCTGAGATTGCATTTTGAAAAATATCTCGTTTCGGGAGAGTCTCTGAGGCTGGGGCCGCCTTGCATTTTCGGATCCCACTGCTCGTCTTGACGAAGAGACCAGATCCGGAAGGTTCATTTTGGGGAACGGCCGGACGGTCCTCTTAGGACTTTATTCGGGTTCGGGTTTCAGAAAACGTATGTTCCGGTGGTTCTGTTTCTGACCCAGTCTCCACATCGGCGCTGGAGGGCACGGTTTATCGTCTGAAGGGAGCGGGCGGCTGCTCTGACACGCAGTCAGATTAATGGATTACACGCCGTCTGATGGTCTTATAAAATCCGCCTTCTGCCCTCCGCTCCACCTCTTGGGCTGCTTCACCAAATGGTGGGTGTCACCACGGCCCTGACGGCCAGACGGGCGGAGGGCCCCGTGCCCCCCTTGAATGGGGCCGGGGGCCTCTTAGGGAATTGGGACTGACCAGTCAGCAGGCCGACCGGGCTGCGTTTCCCCCAATCCCGGCTCTGTCACCGTTGCTGGGGCGACGGGTTGCTGGGTGAAGATTTGACCCCCATGAGGGAGAACGCGAAAGGTCAGAGGGCTCCCCCTCGGAGACGCATCTCCCTTCGGGGACACTCCGAGGAAGGGTTGTCTGGGAAGGTTCTGGAAGGAAGGGACCGGCCGGCCCCTGGCACCACACGTGCGGGGACCAGGGTGGCAGGCAGGGTGGGTCCCCAGCCTGCCCAGCGCCAAGCGGGTGGGGGTCGCCACCCTCAGCAGCGGAGCCGGGTGAGTCTGCGTTCGGATGGGGTCTAACACGCTGGCCCGTCCTGAATGCCTCCAGCCTCCTCAGCGTCCGCGGGGAGGCTGTTTACCCTTCGCCCTCTGCCAAGACTCACAGCAGCTCCCTTCGGGGTAGGCAGGACACTTCACTCCTTCCCACGTTGGAGGACCTGGGAGCTTTTGTAACTCCTGTCACGGAGCAAGGACAGCAGGAAGCGTGACGCTGGGCCCGTCCGGCACTTGGAGACGTCCCGTCTCACTGCAGCCTGCTTCGCCTTCTCTGTTTTCTTTGCACTTGACCGTGACCCTGTGTGTTGGAGCCACTGGCGCTGACCGTGCCGCTGCCTTGGGTGTGATCGACCCCAGCTTCCCCCGTGACCTCTGTTCCCTTATCTGCTAAAACGGGCGCTATGATGCCCGCCTGGCGGACCTCACACGCCGCGAAGAGAAACAGCAGCAAACAGAAAAGCGCATCACCCCTTACGCGTGATGCCAGTGGCGAGTGTCCTTCCTGCTTCAGAGAAGGAAAAGGCGAGTGCCTGCCCTCGGCGTGGTGCACCCATCGGCCAGGAGGAGAGAGAGAACGGGAGAGGGCCACGCGCAGTGGGGACGCCCCCACCTGGCGTGCAGAGCCCTGTTACCCCTGAGGAAACCGGTCCCGGGAGCAAGCGAGGTCACTTAGCAAAGGTCGCCAAGCTAGTAAAAGGGGAGCGCTGAAATGTGAACCCACCGTGTGACTCAGCGTCGTCCCAGAAGCCCTCACTTACCGGCTGCCGTCTCCCCATTGGCTCACGGGAGACGTCACGGGGTCAGAATCAGAAGTCTGAGGACTTCCCTGGGCAGGTCCCCTTCGTCACCTTTTAAGTGGCAGTTGTCAAGACCTTGGACTTAAACCTCCAGCCCCAGCGAGGGCTCCCAAAACATGGAGCCGGGTCACTCCGCAAGGTCCTGGAGTAACTGGTCAGCGACTTGGAAAAGTTAGTCAAAACTTGGAAGAGAATTTTTTTAAAAAAGGAAAAAGCCAAACGTCCGTTTATCTTCCATTCTTCCTAACGTGGAGCGAAGGTCCCCTCGGAGTGTGGTGTGCCAGCGGTGTGTGGCAGGAACCGCAAGCAGAATCCATCCTGAGTTCCAGTTTAAAATCGAGCCACGACCCAAGGACACGGTGAAGCAACTCGAGGCCGGAGTCGCTCCTGAGTTTTACGATGTTTTCCTTCGGCGGTGAATCTGGTTGCATGTGGTCGTTTGCCAGCCCACTTTTGAGTGAGTCACCTTCCTCTTAGGTGTCGTGGGTCATGCGGGGTCATCCGTTTATGTAATAATTAAATACATGAAAAGTTTGTAGGAAGGCCACCAGCTCCAGCCAGAGGGAGCAGAAGCCCAGCAGAGGAGGAGAAGCCTCGTGACCCAGGTGTGGGAGTCCCCGGAGCTCTGAGGGACAGCGGGCCCACGTAACAGCCCGTGCCTCCTGTCTGCACACGCGGACAGACAGAAGTCTCCAGAAACGCCAGCCGCCCGCGGCGAACTGCACCCCGACGGGACACATGTCTGGCGCCAGCTGGGACCCCGCAGATGCGTGGAGCGTGGTCAGGCCGTCCAGGAAACCATTGTGGGTGCTGGCCGTTTATCTCGATAAACTCCTCCCACGTGCTCGATGTTCAGATCGGTTCACCGCGGGAGAGGGGGACGGATAGTCCTTATCACGTACGCTGTGGAAGGTTAAGTGTCCCGTAACCGGGGGGAGGTGAGCGAGCCAGTTGTGTACTCCGCGTGGGAAGTCCACCACACGGGCCAGGTGAGGGGTCAGACGCTCGCTTGGCTGTGGCATCCACCACGTGCCGAAACACTCAGCAGTTTCCGTGGCGTCGATGTTCACAGCGGTGAATATGAAGGCCGCTGGCAGCCTGCCGGAGGGTCGTTTTCTCAGTTTTGAAAACTGGTTGGTTGCTTTAGAGTTTCTCCCATAAACATGCGACTTAGAGTGAAGGCCACGGCCAGGCCACGGGGTCCCAGTTCGTCTCAAGCTCCGCTTGCCTAAGCACCGATCGGCATGGGCGTGGGGTGCGGTGGGGGTCCCCGTGCTGCGGAGGAGGCCAGGAGCACCCCCTCTCTCACGGTTGGAGCCGGCTCCAGAGAACGGTTTCGAATCGATGAAGTTTACGTCTGGGCCGTGCCCGTCTCCGCTTCTAGCTACGCCTTCCTGCCGACTTCCTTCCGTTCCCTGCTGCCGTCTCTCTTCCCACCTGCTACCCCGGCCAGCGCTTCTGGGGTGCAGCCACCCGTCCGTGGGTGCGTGCCCACTTTCCTTTGCTTGCGCCCGCTGCAGCCTGACCCTTTGTCCCCCTGCAAGCATTCTTCGTTCATGGGCCACACGGAGACAGGTGACCCAGCGGCCCGAGGTCGCCTGCGGTATAGGACAGTTGATTGGGTTCTCTCTCCTCTTGCTCTGCCTCCTTGGCGCTCTCGGGAGGCCGTGACTGAGGCCGGGAGCGGGGGGAGCCGGTTCCCGCCACGGAGACTCCAGTCCAGTCTAGACCGCGGCGGGTGCAGGGTGTGAAGAGTCCTCTGGCCAATGGGTCTATACGTGTCCGTCGCGGTGGCTTGGGACCCTGAAGAATAGGCTTGGGAGTTTCCCAGTTTCCCCAGGGCCACCCTGAATGGCTTCGCCTCTCTCCATAAAGAACTGCGTGCTGGGCCCATGTGGGATGGAGCCTCTGAGCCCGCCCTGAGGTCGCGGGAGCAGAATGTGCGGTTCCGGGTGTTCGCCGACCTCGGGGGACCAGCAGACCCTGTGCAGAGAGGCTGGCCCTGCGGCGAGGACCAGCCCGAGGCGGGGTTGTGAGAACCCTGTTCCCGTTTCACAGACACAGCGTGTTAGTGGCCAGACGAAGGCCCCGTGGAGTAAACGACGGGAATCGGCCTCGCAGGCTGGAGGCTGGAGGTCCGAGGTCCAGGGTGCGCAGGGCGGGTGCCTCCTGAGGCCACTGGGGAGACCGTCCCCGGACGCTCCCCTCGTCCCTGCGGGTCTGTGGGTGATCCTCAATGTCCTCGGCTTCCGGGCCCTGTGTGTTTCTGCCTCCACGTTGCCCCTTTGTGAAGGTGCGGGTCGTCTTGGATTAGGTCCCATCCTAATGGCCTTATTTTAATGTGAATACCTCTGTAAAGGCCCCATCTCTAAGTGATGTCCCATTCTGAGGTCCTGGGGGTCAGGGCTGCCACATACGAACTGGGGGAGGGGCATGATTCCCCCCGTAGCACAGGGAAGTGGAAGGAAGGGCTGAGCATCTTGTTGGCGATGTCCTGGGATGAGCATTTAGGGCAAAGCTGTCATCTGTTCACACGAGTACCATCTTCCGTCTAAGTTTCACAAGCGTCTTATTGTCTGCGTGTCCGCCGAGCTTTGCAGACCTCCTAGGTAGCGTAAACTCTCTGGAGTGACAGCGTCCACTGAGCCAGTAAGCCGCGGTGAGAGCCGCCATCGCGAGATGGACGTAAACCCCGTCCTCGCTGCAGACAATGGAGTCTCGTCCCGTCAGCGCCGCCTCTTGAGGGTGCTGTGGTGCTCGGAGGTCCCCCCAGATTCGGTCTCACGACAGCGTCGATGTTTCTTCACACACACACACACACGCACACACACGCACACACACACACGCACACACACACACGCACCATCAGGGACCCGGGCACGTCGCAGACTTCAGGACCTCGCTCTGACCTGGCGAACCCACACTGACCCCTGTGGCTCGGGGCGAGGGGGCCGTGGGGACAGATGAGCCCACAGTGGGGGATGGCAGCCCCCTTGGGAGAAGATCCTGACCAGGAGATGCTGCCCACTCTCCTGTCAAGAAGGCCGGTGTCTGTGCAGAAACGGGGGGCCATCGGGGGGGTGGAGCGCAGGGTGGGGGCCGTCGGGAGTGGGGGGAGAGCACGGAGTGGGGGAGGCGGACAGGGGCCAGCTCCTTCTGTCCGCCCCGTCCACCCTCACTGGACCTCGCAGGCGTGACCGTTCACAGCCGGTCCCCCTCCCTGCTCAAGCTCCACACGGCATCCCTGGGCCAGCCTAGTTGGCGGCTCTGGGTCTGCTCCCCCACTGGGTATGAGGTGAGTTTACCTGATCGTCACCCCCTGCGCCCATGGCCCTGCCCGGGGCTCGCGTGAGGAAACAGCTCAGCTTCGGGGCCCTGGGGTGTAAGCCAGAGCTCTCTGCCTGACGGTCCTCTGCAGGGGGAGCGAGCGAAGCACCCCGACAGCTTGCAAGCCCCTCGCCCAGAAATGCCAAGCGGCTCGGCGCTTCGAGCAGCTACAGCGAGGAAGGACGTTGTACGTGGACCGTAAGCACGAGCACGTCCACCGCCCCGTGTGGAGGCCGCCGGCCGCTCTCAGGCGTTAGGACCAGGCAGCGGGCCGCAGCTGCTAGGCCAGCTCTGCCTTCGTCCTGCGAGACGGGGCGGGGGGGGAGGGGGGGATGGGGCAGGAGGGGCCAGGTGTCCACAAGGATGTGCTGCGCACAAAGAGGTGGTCTTCCGGGGACTCAGTGGCCTCACCAGCCCCCGCCCACCTCCTGCCTCCCGGGAGGGGCCTGCCCGTGGACCCGTGTGGAGGTGAGGTCCAGCAGCATTGGCGCCTGGTGGGCCTGCAGCTGAGGTTTCGGGGGCTTGAGGGAGGAAGGAAAGCCGACACCCAAGTTCTTCGGCTGGTAGAGTGACTTTTGAGGAATGACCTAAAAATCAGAAGGGGGAAAAA
>CM053503.1:165389393-165415268 GCA_028627145.1 Eidolon dupreanum | reverse complement strand
GTCAGTACACAACCCATTTTTAGATAGGGCTATTTATCAGAGTTTCCATTAAGGGAGGCCTTTCTGTGCTGCAAGGCGAAGTCACAGAGGAAAGACTGGTACGCTTGTGTAATCGAGACTGTCACGGCGGCAAACGAGTCGCTGCACTTAGGGGCAGCGGGGTGGGGAAGACGTTTGCACCTGTCGTGTTGGCTTTAAGACTGTCATCGAGCGAAGGCTCCAACATGATGGTCACGGAGCAGGAACTGAGAAGTAGTAGAGATTTGGAAAAATTGCTAACGGTCAACGGGATGTGAGTTGAAACTTGGATGACCCAGTCCCCACGTGTCGGACTGGCGAAGCTTTGCCCGGGCTGCTGGGGAGGGGTGGGAGGTGGACGCCCACCACTGCGAAGCAGAAGTCGCCGCCACCTTCCAGGAAGCGTCGGGCAGTGCCTCCTACGGCGCCAGGAGGCCGTCCTCAGAGGACGAGCCAGGGCGCCGATGGAGATTAGGCGTAAAGATGGTCCTTACGCCCCTGCCATCTGGAGCCGCGAAAAGTTGGGAGGAGCAGGGTCAGGCGCTCTCCTGCCACACGGAACACAGGACCAGGCGGAAAGCGGGCACATTTCTGAAACACGTTGGCACTGCCTCGGCCCCTTCCCGATTCGCCTTTTCTCCCGGTAACAGTTCTGCGCCCAAATCTAATTTGTGTGGGCGTTTTGCCCACACTACCAACTCTCAGACATCAGCGCGGCGCCCTAGAATTCAGCTCAGTCCTGGCAGGGTCTGCCTGGACGTGGCGTCAGGCCCCGCAAGGCCAGCGCGCTGTCCTACAGAGCTGCCCCGCCCCCACCCGCACCCCAGCTCAGTCGGCCTCAGCTGGGCTTCTGACCTACCTGCTGTAGACAGGCGGTTCTGGTGGCCCCCTCTTGGGCCTTGACTAGTTTGCTAGAGTGGCTCATAGAACTCAGGCATTTACTCTCCAGATCACGAGTTTATTATAAAAGGGCAGGGCATGGGGAAGGAGGTACAGAGCTTCCACACTCCCCCCCCCCACCTCCGGCTCTCTTCCCTCATCTCCGCTGCTCACCAACCCAGGAGCTGTCCAAACCCCTCCTTTTGGGTGTTTATGGGCCTCATTATGTAGGCACAAGTGACTAGAGCGTGGGCCATTGGCCACGATCCAACCTCCGGCCCCCTCTCCCTGTCCCTGAGGTCTAGCAGAGTCATCAGGCCAGGAGTACCTTCTACTTTCATTTAATGGCAAATGAGTCCCCAGATCACAGAGCTGGGACTGAGAAGCCTGGATATATGTGCCCTGGGATTAATACACCATTATCAGTCACGTGTTTGAAGGAGTTCTGAGTCAACCCCTCACACGGCATGCTTTTATATTGGCTCAGAAAATGGCCTGGCAAGTTGGAAGACCCTACTTGGAATCATGGCCCAGCTGTCTGGAAGTTTGTTTTAGAAAATGAATTTTTAATTACAGAAAGTACAAAACTTAAGAAAATTAAAGGACAAAATTGTCCATCACTCGCCACCTAGACGTAATGGCAGCGTTTAGTGTGAAATTTAATCTTTTTTTTTTTCCTAGCAAATATAGTTTTTAAAACAAAACAGAATGAGGTTTTATTACAAAATTTGTGGGTTTAATTTCTCCTGATATTATGTCGTATGGATTTTCCATCCTATTAAACATTAGAAGATGAACTTAATAGCTGTGTAACCATCGTGGAGATGGAATGCCCGCAGCCCGTGTGTTGCAGAATTAGGTTGTCTCCTTTTACGTATTAGCAGTGAGCAGAGCAGTCCGTGAGTCACTTTATCTGCATCTCTGATTTCCTTAGAACACGTGTTTGAGGGGCTGTGGGATGGGAGAAGGAATGAGGATCCTATCTTCTCTCATTTCCTTGATAAATATCGACGGCCTATATAGATTTGTAATTGGTTCATTGCTCTAGATCTATACCTTGGTTAGTGACGCACGGACAGGGTAGGTATTCACCAAAGAAATCCACGAGTCACCTTGGCTGTTGGCAGCGCTCGATGCCAGGTCCTTGGCGAGAAACTGAAGTGGTCCCCGCTGGGGGCTGAGAGGCAGCACCAAACCAGTGGAGTGAGGAAAAGACAGCACAGGGACAGGTCCACGCCCTTCCCGCTGAGGGCCCTTCCGCAGCGGACCTCGGGTTGGGATGTCAGGCACCCACTGGCATCTGTCAGTTTTCAGCTCTGCCAGTTGGCTGCTTCAGCTGTGGAGCTTTGCAAGGGTTGTCACTCGTCCTTGTGTCCCTTTTGGCTTCAGTGGCTCCTGTCTCGAACTTGAGCCTCAGGCATGGCCTGTGGAGAACTGTCAGGCGGCTGGGGGAGCGGGGTACCAGCCGCCCCTCTCTAGCTTGTTTGAATCCTGCGTTTTAGTCTGAGTCTCGTAGACGAATCTCAGGGAAGATCCCTTTCAATCAGAACAAAATAAGCCTCGGTTTCTTCATCTTTACACTGGGTGGCACCAGCCACATCTGCCCTTCTCAGAGTGGTGTCTAAGCTGAACTTTACATTTTTTAAGTTAACATGCACTAGAAAAAGGATATGTCACTCCATCTAGCGGATAAACTGGCATCCTCTTAAAGCAACAGAAAGCTGCCTTTAAAACAACTGCCTTGGATAAACAAGTTGACTTAATGAGAAAAAATAAATAGTATTTGATTTTTTTTTTCCTAAGGAGGACAGTGAATCAGTGGCTCCTGTTTGGAATTCACACAGCCTTTCGTGGCTGATGTTTTGCAGTCTTGACGAATGTGTCAGCCAGGCCGAACCCCGAGGCCACAGCTGACCAGCCCCAGTTAACTGAATGAGCCTCTCTGCTCACCACTGTCAGAACTTCTTCAGAGAGAATCACGCTTTCTCTTGCTGGTCACTGGCTGGGGACCAGAAGTATTTCTGATCACAAGATCCTTCTTCACAGACTGGGTGCTGCGGGCTCTAGCACACGGGCGGGCCAGCCTTCTCATGTGACCGAGGGCGACAGAGCACGGCCACCATTTTGATGAATGTCCCCCCGCCCTATAGCTCATGATTGATGAGCACTTGATGTGCCAGCCATGGGCTATCTTTGACCTCCTTGCCATTTCCCTGCAGGGCAGGAGGACAGCGTAAGAGCACCCACCACCGCACACGTGGCATGACAAGCCGGCTGAGACGCCGGGACGTCCCAGGCCGTGCGAGCCACCTTCTCTCTCTTGGTGTCAATCTCGTGTATGTCGTCCCAGCTAAGTGAGAAGCGGTAGAGGGAAGGGACCAGGTCCTGCCTTCATTCCTTCCTGTCTTTGGTGGCCGTCCCCAGTGCACTGGTTCTGAATAAGTGTTTGAACAAAACATTTGTCCATCCGACAGATGGCACCAAACATCGGCTTGGGCCAGGCACTGAGTTTGCTGCTGGGGAATTATAAGGATAGAGAGGAAGCCAGCTTCCGAGGGAACAGGTGTGGCTGTTAGGAAACTAAGAAGCCTCGTGCAGGACCACAGCTGCGATGCTCAGGATGAAAGCACTCGGTGCCCAGGGAGGGTGGCAGGCACGTCCCGGGAGGTCTCAGGAAAGAGAGAATCCATGTGCAAAGGCGCAGTGGGAGCGGGGAGGGAGGGGGCTCTCAAGTTTTCACGTAGCAGAAATGGGGAGGCCCCGTCGGGTCTTCGAGAAGGCGTGGTGGGGAGACAGATGACAGAAGTTCGGGAGATGCTGCCAGGTGTTTTCGAGCCGAGTCAAAGACACGGTAGCTGTGTCTGGCGAGAGCGCGGGCGTCGAAAGGTCGCGTGATGGGACGCGGAGGGCGGGTTAGCGCGCGGGGCTCCCAGGGGACAAGCCGGGGTTTGGATTGACTTCGACAGACTGCGGGCGCCTCTGAAAGGCTTGAGACGGTTGAGGTACCCGAGAAAATGGTGGCGTCGGCCCAGCAGGCCACGGGGAGCAGTCCCTCGCAGGGGCGGGGGGTCCAGTCGCCTGCAGGGAGGAGGCCGGGCTCCAGGAAGCTCAGGCCCCAGAGACCCCCCCCACCCCACCCCACCCCACCCCACCCCACCCCCGCGCCCTGACCCCACCCACAACCCCGATTCTGCAGACCCAGGTTTTCTTACTGTGTCACTGGCCGGTTTGGTGAAAACATCCCAAGTCGTTGCAGCAGCTCCCTCCGGCCATCGCACTGTCCACAGTGAACACCGAGGGAGAAGCGGCCTGTCCCCGCTGCGTGTCCCCGCTCCGCCCCCGGGTCCTGGCCCCGCCCCTTCCCCGCTCCGCCCCCGGTCCTGGCCCCGCCCCTTCCCCGCTCCGCCCCCGGGTCCCGGCCCCGCCCCTTCCCAGCTCCGGCCCCGCCCCCGGCCCCGCCCCGGCCCCCCGCGGAGCGCGCGGGTGGGCTGCGGCCGCGCGCCTTGGGGGATCAGACGAGGTCGCGAATGTGTGCGTACGGCGTGCAGAGCCTTCGTCCTCCGAGTTGACGCTCACGTGTTTGTCCCAGACGTGGCGCCCTGAGTGCAATACTCCTGTCCTTCGGTCCCCTGTCCCGACAGCTGTCGCGCTCAGAGCCATTCCCTAGGAGCGGATGCTCGGCGGGTGTTCGCCGAGGTGACCGGGCGCCCTGCGCGGGGAGGTGCCCACCTTCCTCAGACTCGGGGTGCGTCGCCCCACGCAGACGGTCTGCCGGGGGCTCCGAGCAGCTGGCGCCCCTAAACTGAGCTCGGTTGTTGTGCCAAGGTGAAGTACATTCCCCACGACACTGGTAGACGGAGCCAGCGCCCCCTGGGGACCCTCCAACCGGGCCGTGCCCTCCTCCAGCCCACAGGGTGGACTGGTGCTCCCGGTGGACACGAGGTGAGACCTGTGTCCCTGGGAGAAGGCCCCACGGTGGCGGCAGGCCAGCTTCGCGTTTCACTCTGCCGGACCTGCCTCGTAACCCGAGCCTGTGCCTTTTCTATCAAGGGAGGGAGCGCCTGGAAAGGGGACACCAGTCACGTGTTGGCTTTCCACTTGGGCTTTCCACAAGAGTCAAGAAGCAGAGGGAGCGGGGTGCTGCGGAGGCTGCGGCCCTCCCCCACCCCCGGCTGTTTCCTGGGAGGGAATGGGATGTTGAGACAGGCGGAGACACAGCCGGGCTCACTCTGCCTGGCTGGGTCACCACCGACCCGCCTCCCTTCCGGTCTCGGTGTGACTCTGAAGGCCAGGTGTCTCCCACAGCCCCACTCTGCCAGTCAGGAGCCCGGGGCACTGGGTGTCAGGCGGGTGCTGACAGGAGGACAGGTCAGCCGGGGAAGGGTGTCTGTGGGTGACTTTGGCGAGCGAGTGAGGCGGGCAGACGTGATGGAGTGTCCGTGACCAAGACGTGATGGAGTATCCGTGACTGAGCCTGGTGACCGCAACCACCGAGAGTGGGTGGGAACTCCTGGTTTTTTTCAAGCTGGAGGAAATCTGATGAAATCAGCGTGACACTCCTGCTCCAGAAATTAAGCTGCCACGCGGAGAGTGAGCCACGCCGAGCGAGGCTGGAGCGGGGCTGGCTGGGCAGCAGCCCAAGCGCTCTGTGCCCGGGTCCTCCTGCAGGTGGCCGTCCCTCTGCCCCGGCAGCGGTCAGGGCCACCGGAGAACCTGGCACACTGGCGTGCACGCTGGGGGCCCAAATAGGGCACTTTCCAAAGATGCCCATGAGCTGTTGTTTTCCCTCGTTCATTCGTTTTTAAATTGTTGCTCAGACGAGACCCCACACGAACGCTCTGTGATTCTGGAGCTTGTGAGCCGGCCAGGGGGCGGCTCGGGTCTCCGAGGTTGCCACCGGAATCTGTATGTGCACGACGCTGTCATCGGTTCAGAGGCCAGCCTCCTAAGTTTCTGGGGCGGAGCTAGAAGCAGGATCTTTTCTCTCTAAATGAGTTGGCGTTTGTACAAGAAAAGGAAATCTCGTTAGTTATGAGTCAGACACAGTAAGCGAGTCTGGGCAAGGCCAGGGCTTTAAGGTTGTGGGGAGGAGTGGCCGCTACAGCCCGCCCTTCTCAGATGTCCCGAGGTCCGGTGCTGGCCGCCTCAGCTGAGGGCGCATGCAGCCGCAGGCTGTTCTGGAGAGGCGCCCGACCCCTGAGGCCTGCAGGTGAAGTCCAGTCCCTCATGGAGGCTGGTCCCACTGGTAGGCCAGGCCATCCAGGTACGTCTGAGGTGCCCGCCCACGTCACCTGTCAGTCAGTGTTTCAGGGTGCATGTAACTTGAGATTCCCAGAACAAGGATTCCTGAATGCAGTCTGCTGTGTATAATCAAGTCACGTTAGCCATCATGGGGGACGCACTGAGACTTGTCCTGGTATCAGTTCCTTAGAGGAGGTTTTCCCAGGATACCCACCAGATACCTCTGGAGCCTTCATCTTTAAATACACAGCCCAACTGGCCTGAGCACCTTCCTCCTGGCAAAAAGAAAAAAAAAAGACACCTACCCCTATGTGGTTGTGGTTAAGGTGCGGGGCCATGTGTGAAACATGCTTGGTCCAGTGTCCAGGGCACAGTGGATGGCCAGCGTTTACCCACTGTAAGCCACGTGCTGTGAGACAAAATGCCTCCCCCCAGAATGGAAAGACCTCGATGAGCATTCAAATTAATTGGGCAAATAGATGGACTCGTGGGAATGTCTGGATTTTTAGACCCAATTAACTAACCAGACAGTGAAGATTTTGTTAATTATCGCCTTTACTATGGCGGTGTTCTAAATCCCAGTGGTCTCTTCAGACCTCCCGGCCCGAGTTCCCATCTCCATGAACGGTTTTCCCTGAAATCGTACGCACTGCGTTGTGATAGAGCTGTCAGTCACCTTCTGGCCGGTTGGCCAGCTGCAGGGACCCCCGTGTCCCTTTGCCGGCCTTGGAAGAGCGGTTGGGACGTCGCTCGAGGATTAAACTGTCTCTCTGCAGCTAAATCTCCTGATCCACTTGCTTTTTGAAAGTTGGTCAAACTCGCCACTGAGTGCTTGGCAGTATATGCAGCCTTGGGGGCCGCTGACATCGGTGTCTGATAGCATGGTGACCCCTACCCACAGCCCTCCCCTGGACCAAGGACACAGGCTCCCTGAAAGATCTCAAACACTTCAACTTTTCCTTTCTGTCAGTTATGACTTTTAAAGTTTTAAAGGATCTTGCCCGATCCTAAATGGCTCAGCAAAATAGACTTTCTCTACCAGAAGAGCCCCCAGAATCATACAGGATCCCAGATCCGATGTCCCCAGAAGCCAGTCTGGCCCCTTTTGCCCTCGGTTTCTGCACAGGAGCGAGAGCCCCAGGATTGGGGGAGTCGGGGCTTCCTTCTCAGGCATCTCTGGGAACCTCCTGGTGACCTCAGCAGACACAGCTGTCCCGAAGTCACACTCTGCCGGCCAGCTGCGTCCTGCTCCCCAACCCAAGGGGCTCACGCTTCCCCCAACACGAGCAGTCTCTGCGTCGAACACCGCAGGTGTCAAATGCGTTCCCTGCGGCTGAAGGACACACACGTGTCACCCGGGGCCAGCCGCCCACCTCGAGCTGGCTAGGGGACCTGCACGCCAGACAGGTGGGTCTCCAACAGCTTCCGGGGGCCTCTGCGTCCTTAGCAGGGCAGGCGTAGAAATGGCGCCCAAGGTGTGATTTGAAGCACTCTGATCTTTTCACAGCAGAGAGTACAAAACATTAAAAAGATTCCCAGTGCCAAGCCATCTGGGGTCCCCAAAGTCTCCTATGTGACCCAAAAGAAAAAGTAAGAATGCCAAAAATCAGGCAGATGGGGCAGACTGCCGGTCTTCTTATTTACTTAGTATCTATAGAACTTTCCTTACACGCCACTCAAAACTGGTTACAGCTCTGATGTCCTCAGATCCAGAATTATTTCTGAGTAAAAATGTTGCTTGTTTGTCCACTTGCTATATTGTTTGCTTGCTTGCTCGCTCACATACACAGACACACTTTGGATAAATGGCTGTAGAGAAATTATAAGGAACCGTAAAAAATGGAAGGATGCAGATCATGTTAAAAATAAATAAGAATAGAAGAGAACTCATTCGCTCGCTCACGTGCGGGAGCCTCTTCTGTCACGATGCTGGGGACAGAAACACCGAGTCCCGTGGCCTCGAGCTCCCAGCCTGGTGGTGATGGGAAGGTGGGGGGGGGTGAGGGATGCTGCTACTGCAGACCCCTGTTCCCTGCTGATTCGGTGACATCTGAGCAGAGATCTGGATGCAGCGAGGGGTCAGTTCTAGGGACAGGGCAGGGGCTTCCCAGGCTGTGGGAACGGCGTGGGCAGGGGCCCCGTGGCAGGAGGGTGAGAGCGTGGAGAGGGGACCAGAGCTGGCCCGGACCCAGCATGCAGGCCCAGAGGCCGCGGCCAGCACGCCGAGCGCTCAGAGTCCTCCTTGGGTTTAGAAGCGACTGGCCGCTGGCTGCAGGGTGGGCGGGGCCGGGGCCGGAGGTGGGCACAGCACCTGGTAGGCAGGAGCCGCTCCGTGACTGCAGGGTGGCAGTGGGTGGGGTGATGCGCTAGGTGCGGTTCTGAAGGCGGAGCCGGGCTGGGTGGGGGTGCGCGTGCCCCGCAGAGGCGAGCGGGGAGACCTCGGGCTGCTTTTTGCTGGTGGAACAGCCCAATCGACCATTGATTGAGATGGAAATCAGGGTAGGAGGTTTGATGCGAACCCCAGAGTTGGGTTTGGACCTGGGGGTTCCAGACACCCATCGATCCTGAAGGGGGGCCCTCAGTGACCTAAGCCCGAGGTTCAGGGGTCGCCTGTCAGCTGAGCAGGACCCACACGCCCACGTGTGCTTTGGGGCTCAGACTGCTGGGTCTCTGCGATTATGACTCCTGAAGAGTTTTTCCTTGTCAAGGAGACACACACACACACACACACACACACATGCACACACACGCACACGCACACATGCACGCACATGCACACGCACACTTCCTGACACACATCTGGGAAGGCAGGTGATAAATGTTACCTAACATTACTTCTTAAAATAAGATAATAAATAATAAGAACAGATAATGAAATAGCAAAACAGTAAAAAATAAAAAGGAAAAAAAGTATAACGTATAGTAAATATAGTAATGCTTTTATACTTATATGTAAGTGTATTTGTAGTAATAGCGTAGCGTGTAGTAAAACGCAGTGTAAGGAACCTTCACGAACTCCTTTCAAGCAAATCCGGCCATGGTCTCATCTCCCCGAGCATTACCTTCGTGGGAAGCAAGGACTCATTCGCAGGGCGGGGCGCTGGCTCATTCGGCTTGGCTTGGATGTCAGGCTCGGGGACACTGACTACAGCTCTGAGGCCAGCGCCTGAGTCGCTCAGGGTTGCAGGGCTGTGGGGAGGAGGGCGGAGCGAGGGAAGGTGTTGCTGGAGGCACAGGTTCCCTGGAGCAGAGGCTGAGCAGCGCCGGGCGCCCTCGGGCAGCATCTGTGGGTGAGTGTGGTCGCTGATCCCCTGAGGAAGGGGCACAATGACCCTGGAGGATCGGGGGAGGGCTCTGAGTGCCTGGATGGGTCGGTGGAGGACGCTGCTGGTTCACAAGCGGCCAGCAACACCCTGAGGGTTTCAAGCCGTGGAGGGACCTGACCGAGTGGTCCCTTGCCGTGGGCTGCAGAATGGAATGCACTGTGGGGGCATCAGGGCTCCCACGCCGTCGGCAAGGAGCCCGTAAATGGTGGTGTTTGGAAAGAAGGGGTTAGCACGGCAGAACAGAGCGCCACGTCCCGGAGTCGCACCTGGGCAGGTGACTCCAGGTGTCTCCCCGCCTGCCCCGGGGCCGGTGGAGGTGTGGAGCTTCTCTCTGAACCCTCACCTGGCTGTGCCTGTCTGGGGGTGCCAGGAGGAGCGAACACACCAGGCTTGCTGCAGCAGGGCCAGCCCTCTGCCTTCTTTGCTGTACAGTAACATCCCCAAGGGGCACTGGCTCCCTGCACTGACCGCGAAGGTGCTGGTGGGTGTCAGGGCTCCCTTAGGGACCTTCTCCCACTGGCCCTGGAGAAAAAGGAGGTTTGCTGGGTTTCACACAGGGCACCGAGCCCCGGGGGGCTGTCCCCTGTCCCGTGGAAGAGTGTGGCTCACTGTGAAGGTGACGCTTCTGGTCCCCGAGGCATCGGGCTTCAGTGCCTGGGCTTTGCTCCGGCCGGTGAAGTGGCGAGGGCCATGGTTCGTGGCTTCTCTCTCCCGGCCCGGCTGCCCTCTCAGGAGTGGTGGGGACAGCAGGAAAACAGTCACTCTGCAGCGTCCCCGTCCTTACCTGCGACCTGCCCGTCACCCTTCCAGGTGCTTCTCAGAGGGTGGTGTCGGTGGCCCGCGGGTGCTCGGGCGCCGTTAGCCTGTGCGCCCAGCCCCGGGTGAAGTCAGCCCCAGCGGACGGACGGCAGCACGGCGTCTGCTGAGGCCGTGGCCGCCTGTGCAGGGCTCGGAAGAAGGTGGGGCTCCCCTGTGCCGCGTCCGCCTGCTCCCCGCCTGTACCCCGACGCGCCGGCGACGTTCTCAGCCGCCCGCGGTACGTCGGTGGTGTTCAGAGGTGACGGCGTTTTTCTCGTGTGCAGCCACAGTCCTCTCTCAGGCGAGAACCTGCTGTGGCTTCCCAGCGCCTCCAGGGCAGAGTGGGCCTCTCGCCCGGACCAGGTCTGCCGATGCCCCGGCTACGGGGACAGCAGCCACCCCGCCAGCCCCTGCTCCTCGTCTCAGGCACCTCACGTGGATTACCTTATTGATTCTTCTCACAATGCAAGTCGGGACGTTGCTCGTATCGCCCCAAGCTGCAGATAGGAAAACTGAGGCTTAGCACAGCTAAATGTCGAAGACGAGCCCTCCCGGACCGCAAAGCGTGGGGCAGGCCCGGGCTGCTCGCCAGGCGGCTGGCCCACAGCCACGGCACGTGCATGTACAGATGGCCCTCCGTGTGTTTTGTTTATGATCGTTTGTTTATCGGGGTCCAGGGGGGGTTTCAGGGGGCGTGGGCAGGAAGCGTGCCCCGCCGTGAGGGGCGCTGTGCTGGGCGCGGCCTGCTCTGCGGTCAGAGTCACAGAGTCACAGCCGCGGCTGCCCCTGCAGTGGGGCCAGCCACTGTCCGGGCAGATGGGGACTCATTTCTTCTCCTTCCCTGAACCCTGGGACGAGCAGGGTCGGCTGCACAGATCCTGTGTCGTCCTCTCTAATGGGGACGAATGGCGGCCAGCTGCTGGGGTACACGGCACAAGCGCCGGTGTGCCCCAGGAAGAGGCCGGGAAGATGATGCTCTGGCCGCACGAGCTGGGGGGGCCGAGGGGGCAGGTGGGAGGGGGGCACAGAGCCCGGGGGCCAGCGGCTCTGTGTCCCCGGGCCGGGAAAAGTGACGTGGGTCTGTCCCGTTTCTCTGCCTTCAGGAAGAAGCGCACGGCACGGTGGCTGCGCCAGGGCAGCGTGGCTGCTTGAGGCGGACGCGGCACAAGTGCTGGACTGCCCGGAGGAGGAAGCATGGAACCCTAGCAGGTCGCCCCGGAAAGCAGTTTCACGATGGCGGCCCAGCGGATCCGAGCGGCCAACTCCGGCGGCCTCCCCCGGTGCAGGTCCGAGGGGACCCTCATCGACCTGAGCGATGGGTTCTCAGAAGCCAGCTTTAATGATGTCAAAGGTGAGCTCCTGGGGACAGGGCTGTGGCCGCGGGACAAGGTCCGGCTCTCACGCACTCTGAGACCCCAGGGCTTTCTACCTCCAGCCTGCCAAGGTCACGTTCAGAGAGTTAACGTTTAGCTCTCGAAACCTTGTCGCATTATAAATTCAGCCCTGGGACTGTAACCGCTTGTTTGGGGGAGGAGAGGTTCGTGTGTTAGGAGAATGTTTTCAATTTTTCGTTTAGTCATGAAACTTCTTTATACAGAGTATCGTTTATTTTCTTTTCACGAGTTTGGGTGACACTAAGGTAGGGAGCTTGGTGGCACAGAAAACTAGGGGACAGGACTGTGAATGAATTATTGAGAAACCAAAGAAGCAAAAGGGTGGTCTCGGAGGGGGCCAGCAAGCTTTTCTGCAGAGGGTCGTGTGGGAAGTATTTTAAGCCTTGCGGGACATAATGCCTGTCACGACTATTCAGCTCCACCATCGTGGTTCGACGGCAGTCGTAGAAGAGTAAACAAATGGACATAGCTGTGTTCCAATAAAACTTTATTTATAAAAATAGCCCGGGGGCCGTAGATGGCCAACACTTGGTTTAGAGGTGACCCCTGCGCCTCTGGGTTCCTCTCATATCCACAGAAGACTAGGCTGATGAGAAACCGATCTTTTAGACACGAGGTGGATGCCAGTGGGTCGTCCATCTTTTTCCTAGACGCACCCCCGGCCTCGCTAGGCCGTGGCCAGTGTCCTCCGTGCGCTCCCCTGGTGCCCGGTGCCCCCCCCACGATCGTCGTCACCATCGTCGTCGCGAATCCCGTCCGCACGGCGCTTTCGCACTGTGTGGAAATCTCCCGTCGCGCATACGAGCTTGATCTTGGCTCTCGTGTCTGCGGCCCCTGGCACGATGTCAGCCGAGAAATTCCTGGACCGAGCTGCCTGCCGCCTCTCGGATAGAGTCACGGCCCTCCCCGCGGCGGAACTGACAGCCGCGTGCGCCATCCGCGTTCTGCTCTCTTCTCCCTTCCTCTTTACCCTCCGCGTCTTCCCCCCTCCCTGTGCTTGATGCTGGCGGCCCCGAGCAGCGCCTTAAACGTTCCTTACCAGAGGGGGCCCTGAGACTTGATTAGTAAGAGAAGCGGGGTTTTCGGGTGCTGCTCTGTGTAATTGAACGATTTATTTTTCATAGACTGATGATGGGCATCATTTTCTTACTTTAGCCCAGCTAATCATAGTTACTGCTGGGAACGTGTGGGGTTTGGATCAGGGTCTTGAAACAAGGGGCAGAGAGCTGAATTTTAATGAATAATGATAATGGCCCGGGAGGAGCTATTATTCCTAGAAAGAATGCCACAGTTGGGGGCGGAGGAAGACAGACAGACAGCTCGGTGTGAGGAGGGGCTGGTTAGCTCCTGTGTTGGGGCGGTGGGGGGCGGTGCCCCACCACGGAGACCCTCTGGACTCTACCGTCCAAGGGCAGCATACGGCCCAGCAGCCTCACACAAGTCCACATGGCTGGGACTATGTTCCAGCCAAAGTACCTGCTGTGACGTCTGCTGCCCCAGTTCGCGTTTCGCCTGCTCACGTGAGAACCGAGGCGGACGGGCAGGAAGCGTGTCCTTCAGCGCGCCCAGCTTCCAGACACCCCGGGGGCTGTGCCGTGTTAAGATCGAGGTGGCCGTGAACCTGAGCGGCACTCCCCAGGCTTCGTGAGGGTGGAATTCCGCGGGGTTTTCCTGCATTCGAGTGGGCGGAAGGCCCAGTGGTGTCTCCAGGCCCCCTGGCTCTTGGGGGTTGGAGGGTCCGTCCCTTCTCGGAAGGAGTTCTCACCACTGTCTGCTTCCGAGGGGGCCCGCCGGGGAGGACGCCTTCCCATCTCAGGAGCCCGAGCCTTGAGTGACGCCTTTTGCCACTAGAGTGTTCGGAATTTTAAGTAAGGCCGTTTCTATTCTTCAGTCTGGTTAAGGCTAAAGCGATAATTTGCACTGATACGTTGTCTTAGGCTGTGTACAAAGCCAGCTTAGTGGCTTTGGTTTTTAATTCGAAAAATGTTACTCTAAGGGAATTATCCCGGGGCGGGGGGGGGGGGGCGGCGGGCAGGGAACATAATAGGGATGGAACTTCTGGGGGATTCGAAGATTTTAACAGCCCACAGGCGTTCTTTGATTAACATTAGGTGTTCATTTTCGGGTGACATTTTCATTCGAATTGTCAAGGTCATGGTTTACATTACTGGCGCCCATGACTAGACAACAGAGTGGGCATAGGGGTCTTATACTACCCCCTGACCCCAGCCTGACCTTTCTCCCTTCTTCCCACCTCCCCCTCGAAGCCTCTTCCTTTTACTTTGCTGTTTCGGTTCAGTCTCCACCCATCGGGGGTTAAATGATTTCTCTTTGGAGTGATTTTTATAGCAGAGGGGCACAGCCGGGGGGCAGTTTTCACGCTGGCCAACTCCTTGACCCCACAACGTGGGTGTGGTGTCTCCATCGTAAGCTACAGGTTGAGCCTTCACCCCAGGAATACCCGCGACATGCTGGGCCCTATTCCAGGGGTACCACTGTGAGTGTAACAGACCCTAACGGGTGATGGAGCCCTCCCTCCAAAACCGGTACAGGTGTGACGGGCCTGCCGTGCTGGTCGATGCTAAGTGTGTGGAGAAAAAGGGGTTGGGCGGGGGTTGGCGACGCTGCCGTGTGGCTCCCGCAGGTGGGTCCTTGCCCTGGGCAAGGCATCTTCATGCTAAGTAGGCACTCCTCAGCACAATTTCATTAATCCTCCCCGGAGCCCACGGAAGAAAGTTGATTTTCCTCCATCACGAAGAGTCTCCAGCCCCGGAGGTCGCACGGCTTCTGAGGGCCTGGATTGAAAGCCCAGGTCTAGCGATCCCGGAGCCATATTGTCCCCAAGACCCAGACAGAGGACAATAGGTGACAGCCTTCCAGGCCCAGGTGTGCTTCCTACCAAGCACATCTCTGTTGTTTAGTTCATGTAAATAAAGAGGAACTTCCTGCTTTACTTCCTAACACTTTGCCGAGGAAATAACGATTTAATTTCCGTTATTTCCTTTCCAAGGAAAAGGAATGTGGCAGGTAGGTTTTTTTGGAGGGCAAGTTTGATGGAACAGAATGCCTGCTAGCTTAATCACGTAGGAGAGAAGATGTGGTCGTCCAACCCAAAACGTAGTCCTTTGCTTGTTTACGTAGGGAGCTTAGAAAAATTTCCTTTCAGTTGCTTGTGACCAGAAGGCAAAATGTCAGCAACCTGTAAAACGGGCACCATTTGGGTGGTGGTTTCCGGTGATGGGCTCGTTTCCGTCAGGAAGAACTTCCTCCTCTGTGTGTACTTTGTCAGGTATGGGAGGGAGATAAAACACTCAGGTGTGTCGATTGTCCATTATTTTTCAAAACACGCACCACATGTGGAGCCGACTTATTTTTGCTGTTCCAACTGCTGTCTCCCTTGGGGATGTTCGTAGTTGAATGCCAAGAGCCATAAGCAGCTCAAGTCGCCGCTGAAAGAAAGTGGTGGAATTTTTCAGACTGCTTAAATGGTTGTTCAAAAATGATGTGAATGCTAACCAGACATAAACCTTTGAGTGGGAGAGGCCATGTCCGCTTTGTTATTTTGAATGATCCTTGCAGGGAAGTTGAAAGACACTGACCTCAGGAGTCTTATTTCAAATAAACAGCTTGATGAAGAAAGGGCTCGACTTGGAAATGGAAGAAACGGGCCCGAGACACCTCGCCTCCGCTTGCGTGTGTCAGGTGGAAGGTGGAACGTGGGGTCCGTCCATAAACACGAGAGACCCTCGCAGCTCTTCTGGTACCTGCTCACGTTCCGTGGGTCGCCGGGCTGTGTTTTCTAAGTAGATCCCATTCGGTTTCTCTTTCTGCTATAGGGGAGGACAGTTTTCCCTCTGACCTTGTAGGTTCTTTGGCTGGTCTAATAATTTGACATAAGACAGATAACAGGAGAAACGCAAAATTTTAATTACCTATGTGCAGGGGCTACGTAAGAACATTCGACCCAGGGGAGGTCAGGCAAAAACAGGCTTATGTAACCTTCCTGCACTAAGCAGGAGGAAGCAGAGGTTTGGAGCTTCAAAGGGGAGGAAGACAATTCACAGGGAGATGGGTAGAGCAAATATTTGATAAACACGTTTGCCGTGCAGGCAGGGACGAAGGGGCACGGGGGGAGCCCCAGCTGGCCCTTGCTCTTTGTGGTTATCTCTGGCGACAGTTCTTTTCCTGGAACGGGAGGGGAAGGTAAGAAGCTTTTCCTGAGTCTTTCAGACCTTATTGTCTTCAGCTCAAAATAATCCACGGGCCAAAGCGGTACGTTTTGGGGTGGCCCGTTCTGCCCCCTGCTAGCAGCGGTTCCTGGCCTTCAGTTAGGTAAAGACCGGGACTTGTCAGCTCTTCCGCTGGGCTGCTTTGCGGTTCTGTGGATGGCGGACAGACAGACTTCCTGCGTGGCCTCCCCGCCTTAGAGCGCCCAGCGCAGACGTGACCGAGTGAGCTGAAACCACCACGCGCTCTGTCACCTGTCAGTCTGTTGCCCAGGTGAATCCCACACACCCCAGACTTCACCTTGGCTTGTTTCTGCGAGTTGCTTGCCTGGCTCACTGCGTCTGACGTTTATGCCTTCGAGCAGCAGTGTCCCTAACCCTTGTGGCACCAGGGACCGGTGCTCCTGTGAGAATCTGACATCTGACGATCTGAGGTGGAGCCGAGGTGGTGACGCCAGCTCCGGGGAGCAGCCGCAGATACGGATGGAGCTTCACCCGCTGGCCCGCTGCTCACCTCCTATTCTGCAGCCCCGGGACCCGTACCGGCCTACGGCTCGGGGCTCAGAGACCCCTGCCTCGGGCCGCTCGCGCCCTGGTTTTGGCCAGTGCCCTCTGGCGCCCTGGCCTGGCCCTCACCTTCTGTTCTCTGTGTTTTGTGCAGTGCCTTCTCCCAGTGCCTTGCTCGGAGACAATCCCACGCCTTTCGGCAACGCCAAGGAAGTGATCGCAATCAAGGACTACTGCCCAGACAACTTCACCACCCTGAAGTTCTCCAAGGGCGACCACCTCTACGTGCTGGACACGTCGGGCGGGGAGTGGTGGTACGCCCACAACACCACGGAGATGGGCTACATCCCGTCCTCCTACGTGCAGCCCCTCAACTACCGGAACTCCACGCTGAGCGACAGCGGCCTCATCGACAGCCTTCCCGAGGGCCCCGACGAGGCGGCCACGGAGCTGGATTTGCTCGGAGGGTGGACAGATGACAAGAAGGGACCGAGCAAAACCTACAGCAACAACCCTTTCTGGAACGGGGTCCAGACAAACCCATTTCTGAATGGGAACGTGCCGGCGAGGCCCGGCGTGGACGAGCCGGCCCCCAGGAGTGCCGTGGATCTGCTGCTCTTTGACACAGGCACGCCCTCCTTCACTGAGTCCAGCTCGGCCACCACCAACAGCACCGGCAACATCTTCGACGAGCTGCCGGCCGCCCATCCGCTGCACGCCGAGCCGCCGGCCAGGCGGGACAACCCGTTCTTCCGAAGCAAACGTTCCTACAGTCTGTCGGAACTCTCCGTCCTGCAGGCCAACTCCGACGCGCCCGCGTCTTCGGGGTTCTTCACGGGCCTGAAGTCTCCGGCCCCCGAGCAATTCCAGAGCCGGGAGGACTTCCGGGCCGCCTGGCTGAGCCACCGGAAGCTGGCTCGGTCTTGCCATGACTTGGACCTGCTGGGCCAGAGCCCCGGCTGGGGCCAGACGCAGGCGGTGGAGACGAACATTGTGTGCAAGCTGGACAGCTCCGGGGGCGCGGTGCAGCTCCCGGACACCAGCATCAGCATCCGCGTGCCCGAGGGCCACGTCGCCGTGGGGGAGACGCAGCAGGTGTCCCTGAAGGCGCTGCTGGACCCCCCCTTGGGGCTCAACAGCGACAGGTGCAGCAGCATCAGCCCGGTGCTGGAGGTGAAGCTGAGCACGCTGGAGGTGAGGACCTTCCTCGTCCTGGAGATGAGAGTTTCGGCCGAGGTGAAAAACGACATTTTCAGCAAAAGCACGGTGGGCCTCCAGTGCCTAAGGAGTGACCTAAAGGAAGGGCCGTACGTCCCCATCCCACTCGCCTGCAGCCACGGGGACATGGTCCAGGTGCATCTGGACAACCTGGAGCCCTGTATGTACCTGGCCATGGTTGCCCACGGCCCAAACATTCTCTACCCTTCCACCGTGTGGGACTTCATCCATAAAAAAGTCACGGTGGCTCTCTACGGCCCCAAACACATCCACCCGTCTTTCAAGACAGTGGTGACCATCTTTGGGCACGACTGTGCCCCGAAGACCCTGCTGGTCAGCGAGGTCACCCGCCAGGCCCCGAGCCCTGCGCCCGTGGCCCTGCAGCTGTGGGGCAAGCACCAGTTCGTGCTGTCCAGGCCGCAGGACCTCCAGGTGTGCATGTTTTCCAACATGACCAACTACGAGGTCAGAGCCGGCGAGCAGGCCAGAGTCGTGAGGGGCTTCCAGGTGAAGCTGGGCAAGGTGAGCCGCCTCATCTTCCCCATCGCCTGCCAGAACCCCAGCGAGCTCTCCGACTTCACCCTGCGGGTGCAGGTGAAAGACGACCAGGACGCCCTCCTGACCCAGTTCTGCGTCCAGACTCCCCAGCCGCCCCCCAAAAGCGCCCTCAAGCCGTCCGGGCCAAGGCGGTTTCTCAAGAAGAACGAGGTGGGGAAGATCATCCTGTCCCCGTTCGCCGCCACCACCAAGTACCCGACCTTCCAGGACCGCCCGCTGTCCAGCCTCAAGTTCGGCAAGCTGCTGAAGACCGTGGTGCGGCAGAGCAAGAACCACTACCTGCTGGAGTACAAGAAGGGGGACGCCGTCGCCCTGCTCAGCGAGGAGAAGGTCCGGCTGCGGGGCCAGCTGTGGACCAAGGAGTGGTACATCGGCTACTACCAGGGCAGGGTGGGCCTCGTGCACGCCCGGAACGTGCTCGTGGTGGGCAGGGCCCGGCCCAGCCTCCTGGCCGGGCCCGAGCTCAGCACCTCGGCACTGCTGGAGCAGATTCTGCGACCCTGCAAGTTCCTCACCTACATCTACGCCTCGGTCAGGACCCTGCTGATGGAGAACGTCAGCAGCTGGCGGTCCTTCGCGGACGCCCTGGGCTACGGCGACCTGCCGCTCACCTTCTTCTGCCGGGCGGAGCTGGACAGCGAGCCGGAGCGGGTGGCGTCCGTGCTGGAGAAGCTGAAGGAGGACTGTAACAACGTGGAGAGCAAGGACCGGAAGTCCTTCCAGAAGGAGCTCATGATGGTGAGTGGCCGGCGGGGTTCGGGCTCGCGTGGGACGCGGCGAAAGCGGCCTCTTCCTGACGCACGGGGCCCGGCTGTGGCTCGGGGAGACTTGGGGCCGGGGTCGGGGTCGTCACCGCTCCCGAAACAAGGACAGGGTCAGGGATGCGGCTGGAGGTGGGGCCTGTGAGGCCCCAAGGACTCGAGAGCCCCGTGACGAGGACGCTGTGCCCCTCCGGACGGGTCCCTCTGTGTCCAGTGGGGTGGGGACGCGAGGGGGCCCTGCGCACCAAGCGCTGTCATCAGACCCCCAGCGGAGGCTGTGACCCGGGCGCTTTAAGAGCCGCGGCCCCCAAGTCTGACTTCACGTGGACGTGAGTTTTTCCCTCCGCGTCACACCTGCGGTTTCCGCCGTCCGTCTGTCGCCGCTTCCTCCTCCTCCTCACGCGTGTTTGAGCTGGGGGTGGGGACAGCCCCGGTGTCGCCGGCACCGCTGGGAGCGAGCATCCTAAGAGTAAAAAGGGGGACGTTGGCGTCGCACTCGCGGACAGCCGGGTCCAGCCGCCGACGGGCAAGCGGTTGCCGCCGGCTTTCACGGCACCAGGCGGCCCGTTCGGCGCCAGCCCCACACCCCGCAGGCGGCCCCGCCCCCAACGGCCGGTCAGGTCCCGGTAGTGACCTTGGAGGACCTTGAGAACGTCCTTCTCCCGGCGTGTCTTGCCGTGGAGTCTGGGCTGGATGTTTTTCTATCATCGAAACCATCTCCGCTTCCTTCCCATCCTCCAGGTCTGTGGACACGTCACTAGTTTTTGTTCCTGTGCAGAAAGTTTTGCGACTTTGTCCTGTGCTTTTCTTCCTCGTTCCACTGACTCCAGGCAGCCTTTTTTGCCTCCTAACTTCCGTAAGGTGTGACTGGGTGCCCCAGGCATTTCTGCCGCTTCCGGCCCCTCCTTCCCCCCCACACCTGCCATTTTGTGTTCGTGCCTCTTGGCACGGGTGAGCTAGGTGTGTCTGGGTGTGTCTGGGTACGCCCGCGTTGACAGGGTGTGCGGCTGAGGTTCATTCGTCATCACACGTTTCTCTGCTGCCCCCCTGGAGTTGGGGGACAGAAGGGATACGGTCCCCTGTGGCATTGCAGCCTGGTAGGGAGTGGGGCGTGAGGAAAGACCCCCTTGTGGCCCACGAGAGCACACAGCGCCAGGCGCACGGAGCACGGCGAGAGCCTGACATTGCCCGGAGGAGGGGCCGGGAGCTGGCAGTGGCGGGAACGGGGGTGACCATGGCACCTGGGAGGTCGCTGGGGGCCCTGAGGTGATGGCAGCGTACGTGGAGAGGGCATGGGATTGTCCAGCCTGGCGGGCGAACGGAGGCAGAAGGAGCCGCACCGGGCAGCCCCCACAGCCATGGCTCGTTCAGGGCACGCCTCGCTGGCCCACCTACAGGAATGCTCGTGGGGGGCCGCCCTGCTCGGCCTCCTCCGTGGACGGACCCCGCAGCGGGCAGGGGTTGCGCCTCCCTCTCGAACAAGCACAGCGCTCTGGGGTCCTCCGTCGGTCGTGGAATTCGTGCCTTCCTGGGGCACGAGCAGCTTCGGTTGAGCCGTTTGCCACAGCAGCAGGACCCGCGCCCTGCTCGGTACGGGCGGAGCGCGGACCCCCCGGGCCGGCCGCCGAACGCCTGAGGCGGAGGCTTCCGCTCGGGTCCTGTCTCTTTGTACAAGTCTTACAGGACCGCTCTCCGTTTTCAACGTGGGGAACTTGCTCTGAGAGTTGGCTCTTCGGTCGGCTCCCTCGGGTCAGTGTGCGCGTGGCTGGGGCCCTCTCCCCTCCCCGCTCCGCGGGCCCCACACCGGCTGTGGCTCCAGACTCCCCGGGAGGAGGATGTGAAACGCAACCTTGGCAGAATGGCCCCTGAAGCCAGGCCAGGCTTGTGGGGGGGTAGGGGGGGCGAAACCGGCTGTGCAAGGCCCCCTGCCCCGCCCCGTCTGTGAGCAGCAGACTTCCCTGGTTGGCCAAACTTCTAGAAACCACGCCGGGTTCATCCCAGCATGCCTGAGGGGCTGCTGGAAGCCAGGTGCGCCACGTCCAGGGGCCGACGAGTCACCAGGCAGGCCAGTTTCCACAGCCTCAACTGTGGACCTCGCTGCCCCCCACACCGTCACAGCCGGACCCCAACCCCACACACTGTCACGGACAGACCCCCACCCCCCGCCTCTCCGAGGCGAAGGCGGTTTCCTGTTCGGTGAGGATTCTTTGGTTTGGAGACAGGGATTAAATGAAGGTCTTGGACAGCGAATGCGCCGGGAGATGGGAAGGAAAAGGAATCGAGTGAGAGCGGAGCCGTCACCTGTCCACCTGTCCACTGCCATCGGAGGGCGTCAGCCGCGCCCTCCGCCCCGCAGCCCTGGGAGCCCTGCCCTGCCGTCCCCGCCGCCGCGTGCTCCCGCACCCTGCCGCCCGGCCCATGCTGCGTCTGCATCACGCCCACGGGCCCCCCGGCCGCGTGCACACCATCCCCTCACCTGGGCTCTTTCCCCCACGTGGCTTTTCACGTCCTTCCCGGACCCGCTCAGACCTTCCCTCGGCTGCCCGGAACGCTGCCTGTGCCGCCGGCTTGCCGCCCGGGACGCCGCCTGTGCCGCCGGCTCGCGGCCCCTCGTCGCTCACGAGATGGTCTTGCCGGTGCTTTCTTGAATCCGAAGTGGCCCTGCTTACCCGGATCTCTGTGTCTCGGCATCGCTCTGGCTGGACACAGCCCGCGAGAGAAGGGGCGCCGGCCCTGGGCGAGGCCCCACGCGCTCAGGCCGCTCTCTGACTCCCCTCCCTCTCGCTGGGGTCTCGGTGCCCGTTCTGCACGTCACCGCTCGTCCGAGGGGCGTCTGCGTCGCCCCGTGGGCCCCCTGGACGGCTCTGCCTGCCCTTTTCTCACGCACACGGTGCGTGACTGCCATCAGAGAATGACCCTCTGTCCCCGGCCCGCCAAGCCGTCCAGGAGAAGTCACACCTGTCTGTGACAGAGGGTGGCCATCCCACACCAACGACACCCCCAGACCACATCAGTGGTGGGGGAGGGGCGCTGCTGGGCCAGCCCCAAGGGAAGCAGCAGGGTGGATGCAGCCCCGGGGCATCAGAGGGCACTGGACAGACACCCAGGGGTCTCTGTGCTGGTGGGCGGGTGGGGAGACGTTGGAATGGGCACCACCCTTTGAAGAACTTTTGAAGTCAACTTCTCTTGTCAAAGGCAGGACAGGAGTAGCTGAGGGGCAGGTGTGTGGCCACAGCTCCTGACAGAGCCAGGAAGACCGCCCCGGACGGCAGGAGTGGGCGTCTGCACGCGACACCCACCGAACGTCCCCTCGTGCCTGCCGCGGGCTGCGGGGCGGTGCTGGGCGCTGAGGACCTCTCGCTTGCGGACTCGGAGGAGAGAGTGACAGGAGAGCAGGACAGACTCACAGCGGGCTCCGAAGAAAAGGCCCTCTTCGGCGTGGGTGGACCAGGGAAGGCACACGGGGGATGGCTGGGGGCGGGGGGTGCGGGATCCCACTCAGCGGAGAGGGGCGGCAGGTCAGAGGCAGCGTGGGCCCGGGCCAGGGCGCAGAGGAAAGCCGGACGGCTTGGAGCGGCTGGAGGCTGGGGCGAGTTCAAGGGCTTGGGGACATGTGATAATGGCTCACGGGGCGATGGGAGGGTGGCCTGGAGCCCCCTGGGCCAGGTAACGCTTGTGCGTTATTCCGTGGGCGCTGAGGGGGATTAAGTGTTTGAGGGGGAGTGAAGGGGCGTCAGCTGGGTCCAGGTGTGTCCCTGCTCCCTGCCACGTCCCAGCCTCTGGGCCACTCAGGTGGCCGTCAGTGGGGTCCCCCCTCTGAGGTCGTTCCTTCAGAATGCCAGGACGCCCCGGACCTGATTTTCATACTCGTCCCTGAATTTACTCTGGTTCGTGTTCGGCAGAGGTCAGAGGTGAGGGGTGCCGGTCACGCCGCAGGGCCACCACGTTGGGGACACCCTTGTGAACTAGCGCATAGACCCGTTGGCCTTTTACCTGATTTCGGACCTGGCAGTCCATAGCGGGGGGCGGGGGCCACCCTGCAGCCAGCCCTGTCCCTCTTCCCGCCTCACCCGGCTGTGGGGTCCGGAAGGCTGGTTGGCCGGGGTCGGCGGTCGGTCGGACCTGCACTGCGGCGCCGGTCACAGGCTCTGTCTCCACGCGTCTGCCCGTCCACGTCACCGTCAGAGCTCACAGGCGTCTTTGGGGTCATGGCGAACAGAAGCAGAAACCACAGGTCTTCCAGAGGGACCAGTGGCACTGTGTGTGCTGCGGTTACCACTCGGCGTCCTAGGATCTGTCACCGTGCTGTCCCGTGCTCCGCCCCGCCCAGCGGGGTGTGTGCAAGGCGGCTTCGTGGAGGCCCACGGCCCTCCGCGGGGGGAGGTGCTGTGGGTGGGCGTGCAGCCTCTGCGTGACCACCGGACACCGGGCACGCCCTTGTCCCTGTGTCTCTGCGAGCCCGTCCACGTTCGTTCCATGACAGTATTCTGGAACCTGTGGTCCCACTGCAGGCGTTGGAGAAGATGTCCGTTGGCTACACGGCAGCGAGTGTCGCTCTGGGGAGAACAGGGCCTAGAATGGCAGGAGGTTATTTACAAAGTCCTGCCAGTATCAAGTGCTGTCGCTGTGGTGAGCGGACTGAATGCCTGTTGGTGTGTACACACGCAGCCCCGTGCTCCGTGGATGTGCCACCTGGGCACGGTCCTCGCTGTCGTTTCCGCGGTGGACAGGTAGACAGAGCGGTTTCTGTCTCTCGGGCCCTTTGTGTCTCCAGAGTCCCCGGGGAGAGAGCGGTGTTGGTCGCTCCTGCCAGGGGTGACGTGGACCGGAAGCAGGCGACGGGTGTGTTCTGCGAGCCAGGCCGCTTCGTGGGCGCTGCAGGCTGGGAGCGGGAGCCGAGCGGGACACTCAGTGACGGGCCAGCGAGCCCTGTGGTCAGCCGGCACGTCCTCAGGACAGCAAGCGTGGCCGGGGGGTGCCCTGCCCTGTGTCTGGGCTTAAACCACACCACCCCAAAAGGATTTAAATCGGAGATTCTCACAATTTATTACCCTTCCCACCCCCCCCCCACGCACGTAAGCACATATGTGTACGCTCTGTCTCTTCTGAAGTTCAAGGCTAATGAGCATGTACGTTTTTTAAACCATTTCCCTTGAATCCATCAAAACTCAACTTGCAGCATCACATTCTAAAACACGCGAAGTGGAAATGAAACATGATCCAGACTGCTGCTCTCTTCAGTTCAGGTCTTGATGTCACGTGGCGCCCACAGGACGGGGAGGGCCAGCTCTGGCTCTCGCTCCACCTCTGTCCCCTCGAGCCGTGGGACCCCGGGCAAGCCACGTGAGCCTCGTCCAGCGTCTGCAAAACCTGGTTGCTCCAGGCCCGTGGCTGTGTCGCCACAGCTCGGCCTCTGCCCTTCTGTGGATGTGCGCCCTCTGTCTCTGTGTCTGTTCCTCTCCTCGTCAGGACGCCTGACACCCTCCCAGTCTCGTGTGACCTAAGTTTAACCAACAAGTCACATCGGCAGACACCCCTTTGCAAATAACAGTCACAGTCCGGGGTGGAGGGGGGACGCTGCTGAGCCCTGTCCGCCTGCGGGGCCATGCCCGTCGCGTGGCCTGAGTCACGGCGCTGGGCCCCAGGGGGCACGGCCGGGCTTCCAGCGCTGGCCTCTGCGTCGGCCCCGCACCCCGCACCCGCCTCACGCTCTGCCCCTCCCCCCCCCACGCTCTGCCCCTCCCCCCACCAGGCCTTGCTGAAGATGGACTGCCAGGGCCTGGTGGTCAGACTCCTCCAGGACTTCGTGCTGCTGACCACGGCCGTCGAGGTGGCGCAGCGCTGGAGGGAGCTGGCCGAGAAGCTCGCCAAGGTGTCCAAGCAGCAGATGGACGCGTACGAGTCTCCGCACCGGGACCGGAACGGGGTCGTGGACAGCGAGGTGAGCGGGCCGGGCCGCGCCCGTGGGAAAGCACGCGCCCGGGGCTCGGCGGGCTCGCACGGGGGGCGGGGGGCGTCCCCTCCTTCTGGGGGGGTCGGTAGTCGTGAGACCCACTCTGACGCTGCCAAGGCCGCCCCGCGTGACGCGGGAAGTGGGGCGAGTCGGCGGAGCCCCTGATCCAGGGCCGGCCGGGTGCCGCACAGACCCTTTGTCTCCTCGCTTGTTTGTGGAGGTCGCGTCAAGCTCCCGGACACCCAGGAAGCAGGAAGCCCCGAGCGGTGCGGGTGCCGTGCGTGTCTGAGGAAGAGGCAGACGCAGGGAGTGTGAGGCGGGTGGCAGGGGGACGAAGCGCTGCCGTGTGTCCAGACGCCGCTCCCTCAGTCCTCTCGCCCGAAACGCGTCGTTCCCTCTGACGCGCTCGGGGCCGGGGCGCTCCCGAACCCGATCCTTCGGGTTTGTTTTACTCTTGAAGGAAAAGCGTAAACGATGAGCAGAGAAGCCGGAGCTGGTACTGACAGGATCGACCCTCTCGCTGTGCCCTAATCGTTTTCCGCTCTCTCTCTCCTCGTCTTGGACCCCTTCCCCATCCAGGCCATGTGGAAACCCGCGTATGACTTCCTGCTAACCTGGAGCCACCAGATCGGGGACAGCTACCGCGACGTCATCCAGGAGCTGCACACGGGCCTGGACAGGATGAAGAACCCCATCACCAAGCGCTGGAAACACCTCACGGGGACCCTGATCCTGGTGAACTGCCTGGACGTTCTGCGAGCGGCCGCCTTCAGCCCCGCGGACCAGGACGACTTCGTGATCTGAGGTCCCCCCGCCCCCCGCCTGCTGCTTTCCTGGGGCGCACGCCCTCCGGCCGCCCTGGCTGCCCGTGCGGTCTCGTGGAGCTGGGCCGGAGGAAGGGCCAGCCACTCAGACAGGTCCAGGGTCGCTCCCGCCGGCCTGCACCCCAGGACCGCCGCCCCCGTCGTGGGGGGCCCGAAGGGAGTGGCCGCTGCA
>CM053503.1:165370147-165388893 GCA_028627145.1 Eidolon dupreanum | reverse complement strand
AAGTTGGAGTCCTCCAACTTTGTTCTTTTTTATCATCATTCTGTTGGCTATTCTGGACTCCTTGCATTTCCATGTGAATTTTAATATCAGCTTATCTATCTTTAGGAGAAAAAAAACAGTCCAGCTGGAATTATGAGAGGGGTCATGTTGAATCTACAGATAAATTTGGAGAGTGTCGTCATCTTAACTGCATTGCCTTCCAATCCATGAATGTGAGATGCTTTCCATTGACTGAAACCTCTGATTTCTTTCAACAATATTTATAGTTTTATAAATATCTTTTCATGCTGAAATAAATAGATATGGTTAGGCCAGTATTGGGATGAATCAGGTGTAAGAAACCATATCCAGCAGTCTGTCAGGTGGGGGTGGGGATGGTTGGAAGTCCAGCTTCTAACCCCAGGTTGCCCACTCTTTCTTTTTCCTCCTCCAAGCTTTATCTTTCTTGCCACTGACCTAGGACCTGGCGACCCCTTTAGCATTCCATGGTTCAGTGCCATTCTCACCGTTTTCACTATTTACCAAAAACCTGTTCAGACATCTCAGCGCTTGCCTGTTGGACTCTGCTACAAGACAACCTCAGGTGGAGAGTGAAGTGAGAAGGATGGGCAAGCTGATGGCTGGAGAAGAGAGCTCCAGCTTCAACAAAGCAGTTTCTTAAAGAGAAACAAAACTCGCTGGTCCAGACCACCCCACTCTCCTCCCGGGTGCACTTACTCCACCCAGCACACAGTGTGACCCTGTGCACTCCAACACCCCTTTTGTCCCCTTCCCTGCCGCCGTGAGGACCAACCTTCTCCAGAGAGGGGCTGTCAAAGCTCTCAATCTGGTTGTTCAGCTCTTTGCTCAGACGTAGGCTCCAGTTGGAACCCCGCATCTTCTTGAGGGAGTTTCTCAGGAACTGGAGAGTCAGGAGACATTGGTGCTCCGGGTTCCAGGAGGGCCGGGTGACCTTGAGTAGTGCCCTGTCCTCTCTAGCCTCCTTCCCCATCCTCGGGATCCCCTGACCCATAAAGCCCGGATCCAGTGCTAACGTTCCATGGGCCTGAGAACCTGGGAGACAGCCGGAGCTTGGGCAGCTTGTGGGGGCGCCACCCCTGTGCTGATTTCCCGAGTGGAAGGCCTTTAGTTTTCCCCTGCTGGTAGATAAAGCTGGGGACATGCTTGGCACCCCCCACGTCCTCTGACAAAAGGAGAATGAATGTGTCCTTTAGGGGCTCCCATACTCCCCACCAGCCGACCCTGCCAGTTCCTCTTCCATCACCCCACCCCTCTCTCCCCACCTTGGCCTCATCGGGCTGGGTCACCTCTTTACCTGAATCAGCTTGTCCTCCCAGGTCTTCTGATTCCAGGTAAACTCGGTATGTTCTGCAGAAAGAAGGGTCGCACACGCTAATGTCTTCTGCCGCTTCCTTCTGGGGCACCTCCTCGGCCCGGGCCTGAAAGCCCTCCACGGACAGGCTTGCCATACCCTGCATTTCCCTCCCGACCTCGCCAAGGACCAAAACAGGCTGTGCTGATCCACCTGGATCCTCAGCTCCTGCCGTTCAAGCCACGCGATTAGCACCCCAGCCCGTACACGGAGAGGGCGGCTGGCTCGGACGCCTGGGCGCCTCACCTTCCAGGTACTTGACCAGCAGGGGAATCTCCAGCTCCCACATGTCAGCCATGGCGGGTGCAATGCTGTGGCTCAGGGCGCTCAGGAGGTTGAGCATGGCTATCCCACGGCCCTCCCCCTTGTACGGGGACGACATCAGCACCTGGAGGGCACCAAGACCCCAGTGGGGCTCTGCCTGGGCTGGGCAGCCCCGGGCACCTCACTCCCGGAAAGGAGAGGAGGGACAAGACCGCGGGTCCCTCCCCACCCCAGGCTTCCATGGATCGTGGACTAGCGTCCAGAGTCTACACCAAGAGGACATCAGCCCACCGTGGGGGACTGGGCCACTGTCCTGGGGATGCTTCGAGCCTGCTCAAAGGCTGAGCAGAGGAATCTGAGGGCAAGTCCAAGCACACTGTCCCTGGCACGTTTCCCAGAGAGGGACACCAGGGACCGGGAAGGCCCTGTCGTGCCAAGCGTCCAGCTCCTTCCTCTCTCTTGGGGCTCTGGGAACGAGGAGCTCGAAGGGGAAGTACCACAGGACGTGGCCTCAGCAAGGCCAAGGCACAGCGCAGGTGAGCCACTCACCAGGAGCCGGGCTAGCAGCTTCTGCGGCGCTGGCAGATCCACTGGGGAGGAAGGAGATTTAACCCGCCCTGAGCACCTGGCCCAAACCAGGATGCGCCCTCGGGTCCCCGAGGGGGCTTCGCCCTGGAGGGCGCTTCCCCGACACCATCTCATTGTCCCCACAGTGGGGAGTGGGTCAGCGCAGGGAATTTTCATAAAGAACATCGTTTTCATGGGCTTATCCTGGGAAGAATGGAGAACCATGCTCTGCCCAGGGGAGTATAAGATGCTATTTTCGAGATCCGCCCACCCTGTGGGACACAAGGACCTGCCACGAGAGTGTTTGCTTCCTCCTGTGAACCTTGGCTTTAAATCAGACCCCTGCCCCCCACTCTCCGTCACCTCCGCCCCAAAGGCAGCCTTTGGGAGTCAGTGAGTCCATCAGAAGCAAACACAACTTGGACCAGTGGGCAAAGGAGGGCCAGGCCTGCTGAGAAGTTGCAGGTGGAGGGGGCCGGGAGATGACTCAGCCCCAGCGTGGCAGGTAGGGGCAGGAGAGGACCTCGGGGGCGGCCTAGCCCGTTGCTCAGTGTAGGCTCCACCCTTTGCCATCCCTGGGTCCTAAAGGACTCCTGAAATCACCTCCGCTGCCAGCCACACCCATCCAGCAAAGACCCCGGCCCATGAGAGAAGCCCCCTTGCAACAGTGTCACTCCATACGTAGGTGAGCCGGACCACTTTTTTGAGAGTTTGATGTTAACAGTGCTCATTCCGGGGGACCACGACGTGGTGGTGTATAGACTTAGCTGGGGTGTCTGTAGTTCTTCCAACTGGCTCACGGAAGCCCAGAGAGGGCACCCCAGGGAGAGGCTAAGCCAGGACTTCTGCAGGGCAGGGTCTGGGCCAGTGGGTCTGGGCCAGGGGCGTGGAAGTTTGCCCGATGTTAACCCCTCCTCAGACGTGACAAGGGCGGGCTTCGGCCTGGCTGTTCGGACTCCAGGATGCTCCCTGGAGGGGAGAGACAGCCCGCACCTGCCCAGTCCCACAAGCTGGCACTGGGACGCTGCCCACCGTGCTTGTGCTTGCTGGCCGGGCTGGCCTCCAGCTCGTTGGCGTGCAGCTGTCGTTCGGCCAGGTTCGTGAGGCTGATGCAGATGGGGGTCAAGGCTTCCGTGTAGTCTGTCTCCATGATGTAGCACAGGAGCCTCACCCAGAACTCCTGGGAGGCAGGGAGCCAGGATCAGCTGGGGTGTCCCACAGTGTGGGCCTCACCTCAGTCCTCCAGAACCACACCCCCCCACCCCTGCCGCTGACCACCTCCACCCTAACTGGCTCTGCTGCCAACCCCGGGCTTTGTCAGGGCCATCTAAGCGGCACCCACCTGATATAGCTGAGGGAGTCAGCAGTGATCACTATGCTTCTCATTATTTCTGTTATTAAGATAACAGAAATTGGACCGGGGCCTATGGACACACTTAATGGACATTGATATGTATCCTCCGTGAGCCGTCATGGTAAATTTTTCCTATCGTATTGCTATGTCACAGTGTGTTGCAACTGAAATTTCACACGTTTGTCTCCGCTTGAGCCCGTGAGCTCCTTGGGGTCATACTGAGCCCTCTGGTGTGCTGTCTCACATCCTTCTCATTGTAGGAACTAACCGAATATTAATGGAATTAAACCACTAAAATCATTTCTTTACACAGAGACACACCCATGTCAGGACTGAAGGGGTAACGAGTTGACGGATACGTATTAGGGCCTAGTATGTGCCAGGCACTGCGCTCGCATCTGGGGGCTCTGGTTCCCCATCACAGAACTTGGTCTTGAAGGATGAGAGCTCAGGCGATTGGAAGATCAGGGCCCCACGCACCCCAGGCAGCGGAAATGAGAGAAGCGACGGTGCAGAACTCGGGACATGCACCAGCCTCCCCGAGCCGGGGCAGTGCAGACAGGAGCCCCCAGCTGCCGCACGCCAGCCCAGTGGGTGGGTGGGTGGGTGGGGCGCACTTACGTTGGTCATGCCACTGACAGAGGAGGTGATGATCCTCACAGTGTCCATGGTGACCTTGTGGACCATCTTCTCCTCCAGGTCCCTCTGGTAAAAGCTTTCTCGGCGATTTGTCTGGAATGCAGAACCGAGGGTTCCCCGCTCATGGGCTGGCAAGGGGCTTGCCACGGTCTTGGACATGGTCTCCTCACCCCCATCGGGCTTGATGCCCAGATACTGGGTCTCCAGGGTGCTCAGAGCTGTGCACGTGTCTCCGTATTCTCTAGACCCTGCCTGTACGGCTGCACCCATCCTTACCCGCAGTTCCCCGTGCGTCTAAGTGCTTGTGTCATGGGCATACGTGCATGCCGGTTCAAGCTCAGGTGCACTTTCTTCAGCGCTTTGCAAACCAGTTCCGAAGTCCATCTGCTCCATGTCAGGCCACTCACCAGTTTGTAGGTGGATAGGGTCAGCTGCACGGACACGTACTTCAGGCCCCAGCCTTTGATCTTGTCCTGGAAGCCAGACAGAGCCAGCTGGCCGATGATGCGGAGAATAGCCATCCTCACCTGAGGGGACAGGGAGGCGGACACGCTGGGGGTTGGGGTGGGCTCCACAGTGAGAGGCTTGGCATCTAACACCTAATCCTGCGACATGAGACATTTGGAACTGGGGGTGCTCTGGGCTAGAAGAGGCCTCAAGGGCCACCTGGCTGTTGCCCACTGTGTCCACCACCCCATGTCTCATCCAGAGGGTCCCACTCTGCAGCGTGCTCACCCAGGGGCCACATCTGAGCCACTCAGAGACATGGCATGCACCCCCTCTTACTCAGAGGACAGCCTGACTCTTCTCCTGGGGGCTCCCCGCAGGGACAGCACAGGACAAAGCTATTCTCTCCTCCCTTCGCAACCTCCAGGTACCGAGGACGGCTCCGTCTAAATCTCCAGCCCAAGCCCTCATTTCCTCCCTGCTTTGTGCAGACACTTCCACCCCAGACCACCCCTGCAGGGGGGCAGGGGGCCATGCAGCAGCCCCAGGGCCCCCAGCCAGAACGGAGGCTACACTCAGAGGTGGCCGGTGGCTGCAGGAGAGACTTTATTTGGAAGGTGGAGGTGTATCCCTCAGCGGCTTCATCCACGTATGATAAAGATCTTTACAAAAGCCCTGGTTAGCGGAGCGGCTCTGGCTTTGTCCAGGGTGCTGCCCGCGACCCTTCGCTGGAACACTTAGTAAGAGTGAGCGTGGCATGGCGTCCTGGGGCCTCGCTGTCCTCCAGCCCTGCTCAGTGGTGGCGGGAAGCCAGCTTTTCCAACAGGAGGCCAGCCTCTGCCCACACAGCTGGAGAGGAGCGAGGGCTGCTCCCGATGGGAGGCCACCTGCTGGCTTCCCTCTGCTTCCCTGGCAGGGACCCGGAGTTCCATTCCCCACGGGGCCGCCGCCTTGTTACCTTGGAGCGGGTGTCTGATAGGGTGTTCTTGACGACCCGGATGGCCAGGTAGATGGTCCTGGTGGTCATTTTGGGCTCTGAAAGAGGAAAACCCACCTGGAGGGCCGCCAGCCTCAGGGCTAGCTCTGATGGGATGCCCAGAACTGCTGGCCTCCAAGCACGCCTTCCTCGGGGAGCCAGGCATCTGGTGGTTTGTCCACGTCACAGGCTCCCGGGAGCCCCTGACTCAGCACCACCCACTGGGGGCACTTCCCTCTGAAGCCTCCCTGTTCTCTCCATGCCCGCCCCACCAGGGCCCTGCCTAGGGGGCGATGTGTTTACAGCTTCACTCCCTCGGCCTCTGCTCCATGTGTCCCTTTTGGACCCAGATGGACTCTCCTTGAAAGCTCGTTAGTCTCCTCAGCTGGGCACACAGCAGGCGCACGGAGGCTGCAAAGCACAGCCATAGAGAGCCTGGGCTCCGGTACCAAGCTGCCTGGGTTCAAAGCCTGGCCCCGTCCCATCCCAGCTGTGCGACCTCAGGTGAGTTACTTAGCCTCTCTGTGCCTCAGTTTCCTTACCTGTGAGATGCGGGCAATTATAGTACCTCCCTCACAGAGCTGCTGTGAGCAGCAGCAATGGGCCAACAGAGAGCCTGACACATAAGACATGCTGCCGTGTGTTTGCTGGTTACAGAACTCATGACAGCACAACCACTTAAAGAAGGAGGAAGGTTAAGGGAGGCGGGAAAGCGCCACCACGAGAAGGTGCTGCTGGTACAAATAGAATTAGAGGTAGGTTCTCAGGCTGATGCTACGCTCAAGGCCGGAAGTAACCAGAGGTCAACACTGGTGGATGAAAAAGGGGAAATGAGGGGGGAATAGAGGGTGACAAGTAGTCAGGCACCAAAGGGGACGTTGCTTTTCTTCTGAATATAAAAATAGTGTACAGGCACTGCAAACTTAAAACAAAAGATAGCCACCCCCAATGGTTGAGGCGTGTCCTTCTAAACCCACGTGTGCATAAATAAGCATACAAATTTCTTTCAAATAGCAAGGTCACGCCATACATATTGTCCCCTACAGTATTGTTACACTTACCAGAAGACAGCTTTTTCATGAAAAAGTATAGATTGACTACACCCTTAATGGTCATATGATATTTAACTACGTGGATATATTATCATTTATTCCACAAATTCCCGATAGAAAAATATTTAGATTGTTTCTAATGTTTTGCTTTAATGCACAATGCTATAAATGAACACGTTTGTCCAATTACCTTTGGGCAATTACTTCTTTCAGACAATTGACCAAAAAGTTGGATTGTCGAGACCAGGTTGTGGTCGCTGTTTAATTGAGCATCTAGAATTCTTTATGAATTTACACCCTGTTAATGAAGTCCAAGCAGCTGGTTTCTCGTTATTCTAGACAGAGGATTAGCAAAATGTAACCCACAGGCCAAACCCAGCCCGAAGCCCATTTGTGTAAAGTTTACAGTCATGTTCTGCAGCGTATGACCACCTTTGCTCTACAGTGGCAGACTGAGTGATTGTTCCAGAGAGCCTGTGGCCTGCAAAGCTGAAAATACGTTTTGTTTTGTTTTGTTTTGTTTTGTTTTGTTTTGTTTTGTTTTTTAACAGAAAAATAGCGAGGCAAATTCTAGCCAGTATCATCTCTGCCCATTAATAGGTAAAAAGGGTCTCATTGTTGCTTAAATTTACATTTCTTTAAGAGAGGGGTTTACTGTCAAGAGAAGGTCCTTCATATACAGTTGCCCAGTTTGTGCCTTGCACAAGGGCACCCGGTTGAAGGGCTGAACAGAAGCTACCCATGCTCTTCTCGTCAGGGGCACGCAGGGCTGCGAGCTGCCAGCAGGGGGTGCCTTGTTCGAAAGGTGCTGTTTGAGCTTGCGCCTTGGTTGGGCACCAGTGCTTGCCTTTTGGTGTCAAGGCCAGGTTTCCAGTTGGGGCTTAGGATTTAGAATCAGAAGTTTAGACTAAGGCTGGGCATTGGGTGGATGCGGCTTTACAGCCGTACCGCCGTGACATAACTAGGCTTTCTATTCACCTTGGATTTAGCTTTGGAGGTTAGTACTAGGATTCAGGTTAACAGCTTAAAAGGTCAGACTCAGGTGGAAGCTGGGACTCCGGGTTCAAGGAGAGAGTTGGGGGTGGGAAGGGCGGATCACAGCGCTGGTTAGGTTCGAGGATAGAAAATGCGAAGCGGCGGAGAGCTGTAGCTCCCTGGCCCACCCCGCAGTGTCTAGGAAGGGGGAGACGACAGAGGTCCAGACCTGGGTGAGAGCCGCCTCCCCCGGCCGCCGCTGGCCTTCCTCCCCTGGCTCACCATCTGCGCTCACCACTGCCCTGATCAGGGTCAGCGTCCCCACGCGGACGGCCTCCTTGCTCATCTCCATCTGGCTGAGGAAGAACTTCATCAGCTCTTTGGGGTAGGAGCGGGCTGCAGGCGGAAGGACCGCTGTCGTCGCGCCCACTGAGCCGGGGCGAGGGGAGGGGTCCCCCGCCCCACCGCGGTCGCCGATGCGCGGAGCCTCACCGAGGGCTATGAAGCAGTGCACCACCTCGGTCAGGTTCTGGCTGCTGTACTGCTGCTGGGCGGGGGCCTTGGTGCACACCTGGGGAGGGGGCGAGCAGGGAGGGTGGGTGGCATGGCAGCCGGACAGCGGAAGGAGGGTGCAGGGAGCGAGATCCCGGCCCCACCACCGACTCCCCTTCGCCCTGGTCGGCCACGCCCCTTCCTGCGCCGCCTCCCGCGGATCCGCGCTGAGGATGCCCCACCCTCCCGGCTGGCCGCCCTCACCTGGACGTGCAGTTCTGTGAAAATAGTGTGTAGCTGCATTTGGGGGACAGGGGTGCTGGTGGTGACGGACACTTCCAGGATCTGCCTCAAGACCTGTCATGGAAGCGCAGACGGGGCTGACGACCTTCTGCTAACTCAGGGTCACACCCTCAACCCTTGCTACTCAGCCTGGTTAAAAATGCAGCCTCTCAGGCTGTGCCCCAGAGACGCGCTGAACCTGACTCTGTGTTTCCACCAGCCTTGCCCACCCCCAGGCAATTCCTGTGCCCTTCAAGGCTATCTCCACCTTCCTCTCCTAGTCCCCTGGCAGTGACTCCCATTCGTTAGCCAGAATGACCTCCAGGTGGCTCCCTAAATCCATCATGCTCATTTCCTCTCCTTGCTTTTACAGCCAAGGACCACATCTCATCTGTAGACGAGCGACTGCTTTATAGTAGACACGAGCCCACTCAGAACCCTGCGACAGCCCCATCTCACGCGGGTTACAGGCTATCATGGGCTGAAGGGTGTCCCCCCAAATTCCTGTCCACCTGGACCCTCAGAATGTGACCCGTTTGGGAATAGAGACTTTGCAGACGTAATTAGCTAAGAGTCTCCGACGGGATCCTCCTGAATTTAGTTAGGGTGGGCCTTAAATTTGATGACTGGTGTCCTTAGAAGAAGAAGAGGAGGGACGCAGAGAGGCACAGAGAAGACAGCCAGTGAGAATGAAGGGCACGTTTGGAGTGGTGCTGCCATGAGCCGGGCCATGCTGGGGGCCCCCAGAGGCTGGAAGAGGCAGAAGGGACTCAGCACGGCCCGGCTGGCACCTTGATCCCGGACTTCTGGCCTCCAGAACCATGAGAGAACACATTGCTGCTGTTCTGAGCCACCTGCCTTGCGGTTCTTTGATGCAGCAGCCCCAGGAAACTGGTCCAAAGGCCACAGTCTCACTGTGGTCTCTGGGAGCCTTTGGGAGCTTGTCCCTTCTACCTAAAAAGGCAGCATTCGTTTCCCAAGGACGCCAAAAGTGCCAGGCCCCACTGCCCCTTGCAAGGCACAGATGTTGGGTCTGCCGTCAGATGTCAACATGTGACATCGCACCTTCCACCCAGGTGACATCCGCCTGGGACACGGGAACCGAGACTCGGCCCGGGCAGTCACCCGCGTGGCCCGCACCTGTGTGATGAAGAGGGCCTCCAGGCTGCCCTGGTACTCTGCCAGCAGCAGCGGGATGTAGTCGTACACCTGCTCCCGCAGGTCGTCGTTGGGCAGCAGGAGGCTCAGCATGGGCTTCAGGGACTTGATGACCCCGAGCTTCACCTACCACAGGAGCGGGGGCTCTGGACTCCTCGGCCCAGGACCCCCGGCAAGGCCCCGTGATGTCAGCCCCGTCTACAGAATCAAGGACATGTGACAGAGGGGATCTTGGAAGTAGGGTCACAACCTCACTCAAGGACCCACAGCTGGGCGGTGAGGGCAGACCGTCCCCATGAGTTCTGGCCGGTACTTAATCTCTCTCTGCCTCAATTTCCCATTGGGGAAACAATCCTACAGCATGGAGCTGACATGGAAATAGCTCCTGTAGGTAAAGCACCCAGAGAGCGGAGAGCACCTGCACGCAGGTAACACGGCCCTGTCCAGCAGCGCCCGGGGCCTCCACCAGGCCGGCCTCCTGAGGTGCCAGGGCCCAAGCGCATTGAGCATCACGAGCTCCCAGCTCCGCCCTCACTCAGGTCCCGTCTCTCCGGCAGTCTGGGACCAGGGCTGGACCCAGTGGCATCTCAGCCCTCCTCGCCCCACAGGCTGGGGACCTGCGAGCCTCGGGGGCAGCGGGCCCCTGAGGGGGGCGTGTCTCACCTCTGGGTTTTGATTCCTCAGCCACACAGTCACGAAGTAGCGATACATTGGGAACAGCTTCAGAGCAAATTGATCCTCGGTCATCACGGGGTACACACTGTCCTCCAGGTGCTTCAGGTAGAACTGCACCGTCTCGCAGAAGGTCTCCATGGCTACCACGGGGAGAGGGTGAGCCCAGGGGGGTAGGAAGCAGGACAGAGGCTCCCAGGCCACCTCTCCAGGAGGGAGGGAGACTCACGCACTTCCGTAGCTAGCAAGGTAATGGGCTGGCTAAAGGCGCCCAGCAAAACTCCTCTGCATCCCTCCCTCTCTGCCCTTCCAGCCTCTCACGGCCCCCTAATTTTGACCCCATATACTTGTGTATGAAACGTTCCCTCAAGGGGGTGTTAAGTACTGAAAGTCACAGGCAGGGGGCAGGGGTGGGGCCTGGAATATGACTCTTCACCTACATCCTGGGAACTCCGGAGCAGAAGGTGGCAAACGCAGTTTGCCCTATTTTTGTCAGGCGTCATGGATTTGGGGGCCATGGAGACATTACGTAACCTGAACCTGGGGCGGAAATCTGATGAAAACAGCATGGAAGCCCTGCCCAGGCCATGTCCAGCGTGGAGATCTGCCCCGTCTCCAGGTCCGAGAATCCCAGCACCCTACACTAGTGTTCTCCTGACGAGCCAGCTAGACCAAGGCGCGAGGACGACTTGCTCCCTCTGAGCCACCTGTCCCCCCGGAGGCCACAGAGGCCACACAGGGCAGCAGCCTGAGCACATGTTTGGGAACACGCGGAGGACCCGCCTCTTGTTCGACAGTCCGCTGCTCCTGCTCCACGCCCCGGCTTCCCCTCCAGCCACCCGGCTGGGCCAGACCCGCAGGCCAAACGAGACACGTACCGGCGCAGATCACCTGGCGCATCTTGGCTTCGTTGGCGAGTCTCAGCATCGTGAAGATGGTAGCCAGGGTGATGCCCATGTAGGGCATGAACTCAAACACTGCGGTGGGGAGAGGCCGCCAGGAGTGGGGTCAGCAGGCGGACGGCGGAGGGGACAACCCAGCCGCTCCACGTTTCCCAGCGTCGAGCCAGGGGACACCTTTGTGCCTCTTGGGGCCACAGGAAATGGTGTGGAAGTCAGTGTGAGATCGAAAGAGGGAGCTAGAAGCGGATAAAGGGGAGAAGAAGACAAGAAAGGCAGGAAAAGTAAGAAGAAGGGGAGGGACGGAGGACGAGGAAGAACAGAGACGGAGCTGCAGGGAGAGCGGGAGAGGCAGGCCTGGGAGGGAGAGGAGACAGCGTGGGCTCTCGGACTCTCCTCCTCATCTCCATCCATCCGTCCCTCTCCCCTGACCCTCTGGCCTTGGCCTGCCCTGGCCCCACCAGCCCCTCTGGCTGCCTTCCCATTTCTCTAACTCCAATCCTCCTCGCCTTCGCTGCCCCTCCTCGCATCTCTCCAGCCCACCCGGCCTCCATCTCCAGCACGCCATGAACTCTTCTTGGCTAAGCAGCCCTCTCCAGCCTCACCCTACTGGACCCCTCAGCGAGAGGGTCATCACTGGCCCCTGGGTCCTTTCCGAATCACTGTCCTCCCGGCAGGCCCACAGAGCCACACTGTGCTCGCCCTCCTACCCGCCCCCTCTGACCCCCTCGGCCTTCTCAGTGGCGGGGCTTCTCCGGGCTGGTGCCGACCTTCTTCTCTTCTCTCTCCACGTTCAGTCCCTCAGGGTCAGGGGCTTGAACACCCCCTACCCTCCGAGCCCCTGGTAGGAAGGCCAAGCCCAGACGCCCGCGCTCTGCACCCTGCACCTCAACATCAGCACCCCACGTGCCCCTGATTTGGACATCTCATAAGGAATGGGAACAATGCATACCAACGAGGTTCTTTATTGGAGCCCCCAAGTCTCTCTCTCATGTGTGTCGCAGCTCGGGGAGTGACCCCACCATACACCCAGTTGCTCAAACCGGCTCCTCTTCCTCCTTCGCCTCCCACACACGGCTCGTCAGCAGTCCCATCGACCAGAGCCCCATCTGTATCTTGCATCTGTCGGCTGCTCACCAAGCGCACTTCAGCCCGAGCCACCATCACCTCACGTTTACGCATCTCGCATCCCGTCTCCGCCCACACAACAGCTGGAATGGGCCTCCTGGAACCTCAGTTGTTTCAGGCAGCCTAAACCCCTCTAGAGCTTTCTAAGGCCCTCAAATATAGTCCAGACTTTTTGCTCACTTAGCCTGTCTAGCTCTCCAGCCTCCTCTTACACCATCTCCTCTTACACCGTCTCTAACTCCAGCCTCAGTGACCTCTCAACTCTTCAGAGAAACCAAGCTGTTTCCTGCCTCGGGGCCTTTGCACATTGATGTTCTCTCTGTGCAGAAATTCTCCCTCATCCTGTTCTTCACACAGATGTCATCAGCTCATCCTTCAGGTTGAATCTGAAATATCGCCACCTCAATGAGGACGCTACGGAGACGAGGTCCCCTCCTCTCATCCTGGTCCTAATCAGACCCCTGGCTCTTCTTTTCACACCAGTCACCTCATACTGTGATCATCCGTTTTCTTGTTTATGGCCCTTTCCGAGGGCAGAGACCATGCACGTTTTACTCACTGTCGTGGCCCAGCACCCACCACTCTGCCTGCATGGAGCAGGCACTCAGCACCTGTCTGAGAATGAAAGGAGAGAAAACAAGGGGCAAAGAGGGAGGGGGATGAGAAAGGGAGACGAGAAGACAGAAAAGAATGGAGCCTGAGAGGAAGAGAAGAGAGAGACTTAGAGGAGATGAAATAACAGAGGCATGGAGAACAAAATGAGAGACAGAAAACCAGAAAGAGAATCTTAACAGCTGAGAGAGATGCATGGAGGGGAAAATAAGGAATGCCAGAGAAAGATAAGAGAAGAGAGACATGGAAGAGGGGACAGAGACGAGAACAGAAACGAAGAGCGACAGAGACCAGGAGGAGGCACCCGGCCGGTCCGAAGGGGCCGGAAGCTGGGGCTGCGAGGGCTCACGCTCTACCGTTGCCATTGGCCAGCTTCGCCAGGGTGATGATGACAAATTCATCCGTGAGGTCGAGGGGCTTGAGGTGGTGCTGCAACTCGTACATGACCAAGCTGAAGTGGTTTCGGGACAGAGCCACCAAGGTGTCACTGGCCACCTCTGCCTTCACGTAGCCTTCCATCTAAGCAGACCAGAGAGGGATGTGGGGTGCCACCATCCGCTGGGCCCTCATAAAAACCCTCTTGCCCCACACATGCTCCAGCCCTGCTGGGCTCCCTTGGGCTCAGCTGATTTTTGCCCCACGAGGTAACTGAACAGGGTCTTGGGCATCCCAAGCCGTGCCCACCAACAGCTGAGCCCAGGGTTGGCAGGGGGCTGGAACCCCAATGGAGCCCAGGGCTCTGCTACCTCCAGGATCTCCCTCATGTCCTTGGAGGCGATGGCCACCAGCCTCTGGACACACCGCTCTTCCAGCTCCCCCTCCTGCTGGATTATCTCCTGGAGGATGCCGTAAATGTTGACTGTGCGCTGGGTGGAAATCTGCAGAGCAAGTGTGGCGGTGGGGAGACCCTGGACCGGGCAGTGGGGCCAAGGACGGACCCAGGCCTACCCCAGCACAGAGCCCGCTGCTGGTCCCTGCTCACCGCTACTCTTCCTCTACACCCCACCTGGGGACACGCCCTCCATCCTCAACTGCCCAAGCCTCAGGCCCTGGCCCCTCCGTCTCCATCGCTTCCCCTTCCTTCCTCCTGAGTCCTCCAACTGGCCCTGTCAGTGGGGCCCATACATCTGTTCTCTCCTCCTAGTTTTCAGCAAGGCAGGTGTCAGAAGGTCAGCACGCAAGGTCCTCCGCAAACTGGGCACTGGCCTAATTGAAAGTCCGAGAAGGTGGCTTGCCTGACCCTTTGCCCTAGTGAGGGAACATGCGAGACCGGAAAGTGTTCTTCTGACTCGGATGTGATTCCCGGGTAATACTTATCACTATCATACACGACCTGGTGTACGACAAATGGGTTATGCAACGCAGCCAGCTTGGGGAGTCGAGTTGGAGAATGACTCTCATGTAATCGGGAATGATGAGCCACCTTTAGGGGATGAGGGTTGACTCTCTATGTGAGCCACTGCCTGCAAAGCCCACTGGGAAACTGGCTCCCTCGCTGAGGTGGTAAGAAGGGTCACTTCCCAATAGTCCAGAGATCTTAGCCAGTTTGGGGACCTCAAGAAGAGAGGAAGTCACTTAAGTTTATATGCTTTACTAGTGACATCAGTACAGGGAGTGAGTCTTGCTTTCCTAGTCTTATATAGCAAGTGATAGAGGCTGTGAAATGACAATCAGAGATTCCTCACGAAAACCACAGGATAGAAGGGAATCATGTGGCCTTGCTGTCCAGTCATATGGCTCTAGACCACTATTTCTCAACATTTTTTTTGTTGCTCCCTAAAGAGGCTTCTTAGATTTATTTTTACTTAATCACTCCCCATAAAACCTTAATACCACAAATACATTATGTATCTGTTTATAGGTCTCATACATCTCTATGCTTTATATGTTTAAAAAAAGGAAGATTTTTTTTCTTCAGCCCCTCAACAACCAATTTTACCCATTTCAGGGCAGCGTCACCCCCACTGAGAATGCACGCTCTAGATTTTCCAAGCAAAGCTTCAAAGCTCGAGGAAGCCTGTCTGCTTAATTAACACTCTTGCTGCACCTCTGTAAACAGCCAGGCAAATTGTAATAAGATCAGCCTTTTCTGGGATTGAGATGAATCTCTGGAGAACATTTATGTTCATAAGAGAAAAAGCTGTCTAAGACTTGGAAATTGGCATAGAACAGGCACTGGGTGGCCTTCAGTTTGTGCTGCTGTCTGCCAGATGCTCTGCGGTTCTCGGACCTGGGGGAGTGGGTGTCTTTGGTCTCCTGGGACTGTCCAGGGGACGTTACGGCTCCATGGAGACAGAAGCTAAGTTCTAGAAAATGGATAACAATGCAAACATTTCCTCCCTAGCAATGAAAATAACGCTTGCTTGTGGCAAGGCCGATGCATTTTGTCTGGCAAAGAATATAAATCTATACAAGTAAAATCCTTGCGTTAACAGATCGTAACATCTCACCAGCTCCTTCACTAATTAGTAAATAACTAGAATCTTTGACACATGTTAATTTTTAAAATAGGGCTATTGCGCTTTGTCTGCTTATTGCCACTGATCACTGATTACAGCCTGGGTATTAATCCTGTTTTTTTAATTGTCTGCCTTCCCTGATGCTTTGACATCTTGGGATCTTGCTGACCCTGGCGAGACTGCCCGTCCCAGGTTAGCTAGTCCCTGCAGATGGTACACAACTCATCCCCTGAGCATGCTTTTTAAATGCAAACCAACCAATCCAAAACCCACACCCCAACCACTGGACTCTCATGCTCTGGACCATTATCTACCTGCCCCAATCAATCCAGGGCCGGGAACCGGAGAGCCAGGGACAGCCCCTATGCCAGAGCCCTGAAATCGTTCAAACTCGCCAACCTCAAGCCTGCTCACCCTGCCTTGGCTGATCACCCCCCACCCCCGACAGAAACCGTAATAAATCTTCTGCCTACGATTTTCCCCTGAGTCCCTCTGCCTCTCACACAAACCCACTGCTTCCCCGTGTGGCCCTGCATGGCAGGACAGCCCTCGCCTCCACAGATCTGGGACTAAAAAGTTATCTTTCAAAGGCAATCGCCCCCTGAGCTGTTGGCCTCACCGTATCTGAATAATAATAAAACCTACATTTTAAAAGTCTGTTATGAAACATTGCCTATGCTCCCTGACTCCGGCACAACTTCTTCATGGCTACCACACATTTTTCTAGGAAATAAAACTTTCTACAAAGAATTTCTTTAAAAAAAAAAAATTCTTTTGCTATCCACCCCTAAAGGCTAAATTTAGGAGAGTCTAAAATCCAGCAGTTCTTAAAGTGTGTTCTCCAGACCAGCAGCAGCGGCATCACCTGGGATGCTCGCTAGAGATGCTGGCTCCTCGGGCTCCACCCTAGACCTACTGAACAAGAAACCGTTGGGGTGGCCCCGCTATCTGGGTTTTAACGAGCCCTCCGATGCTGTGGTCCAAACCCATCCCTGCCACCCAAGGCCCAGCGTCATCTCCCATTGCAGTCCCATCACTCCTTTCGACATCCTGTACCCCAGCCTCCCACCCCCCGCTAAAGAGTCCCCTCAGTGGCCTGGCCTCCCTGGGCTCGGTCTGCTCTGTCTTTGCTCCCACATGTCCACCTGCTTTGCTCCTGCTCTCGGAGGAGGGCTCCAAACCCCACTGTGTCAGAGGAACTTTTAAAAATTTGTGAAAACCCAGAGCTCCCCTGCGTCCTCACAGAGCAGGAACCCACCGTCCTGTCCATCTCTGTACCCCAGCACCTCGCCCTGCACCTGTGTGCGGAGCAGCGGGTAGACACAGCGGCCACAGTGGCTGGGCTCCGAGGAGCGGCTGAGGGCGAGGAGGCCCTACCTTGGGCACCTGCAGGCAGTGGATGAGAGCGTCCATCACCACGCAGGGCTCGGCGGCGGCCTTCTCCGTGATTATCACCGAGGCCAGCGCCTTCCGCATGTCGGGGCCTGCCCCGACAGTGCCCGTCTTTGCTGACTCGCTGTCCATGATGTTGAGGAGGTTCGTGACTTGTTGGAACGTACCTGAGACAAAGGTGGCACAAGCGCGGCTCTGAGGTGGCCGTTACAGGAGGTGCCCCCTGGGCCTGCACAGACTCGGCCAGCCTGGCACACAGTTGGGCAGGGGACTTCCTGTCCACCGTATGAACGGAGAAGTGGACGCCTCGGCTGGGGCTCGCCCTCACAGAGCTGGTGGTTAGGACGGGACAGGAGAGCAAGGACGTGGCTGACTGTCTTACCACTGTCATCTGCTTCCCGAGGTTCCGGGTCCTCCGTTTCCTCTGACAGATCCTCATGTGAGTCTATGGCTGCTTCTGCCATCTCTTCCTCAGGCTCTTTTGAGATAAACACACTTTCTAAAATGCTTAGTGTATTGACTGGCATACCCTTAGATGAGCCCAGGGAGTCACACCCTGTATAATACCCTCCCTTGAGGATGGACAGAACCCATGACCTGCTTCTAACCAACAGAACATGGCAGAGGCAGTGTGGGGAGCCATGCCCATGATCGTGTTATGTCATTAAGACTCTGTCTTAGCCTGTGGCGGGCGGCTATGCAGCAAGCAATCAAGGGCCTCAGTCCGACAACCACAGGGGCCTAGATTCAGCCAACAACCATGCGAGCCCCAGGAAGGCTGGAGTGCAGCCTATGAGACCCTACTGAGCTGTGCCCAACTCCCGACCCATGGACACTGACATAATAAAGGGGGGTTGCATTAAGCCACTAGGTGTACGGTAACTTGTTGCACAGTAGTAGATTACTAATACACTTGGTTAGGCAGGCCCTCTCTCCCTCTTTTCTAGACACTGAAAACTAAAAACGGATGAGAAATCCACCTCAACAACTCCTTTCAAAGGGGCTCTTACCACATCGACAGCTTCTTAAGGGTTAACGAATGCCAAACAGATGTTGAGATGGAGGATTAAGAGCGTCCACGTCCTGTTTGCCGCAGTTCCAAGTTCCTCAGTCCTCACACCCCACCCCAGGGCCCTTCACCATCCTGCGCTTTTCCCCCCTGGGAACCCTTTCAAGAGCTGCTCTAGGACCTAAATACTGACCTTCGCTCAGAGTTCTCTCCCGGATGGAACAAAAATACAATGCAAGAAGCAGCTCCGTTGTTGGCCTGACACACACCAGCGGTGACGTGGGCGATGGCAGGACTGGTTGTCGAAGAAGCGCGGCAGCTGAGCTCCTCGGGCGTGATATTGATGAGAAACAGGTCCCTTGGCAGGGTGGGAGGGCTTCGTGAGAACCGTCACCGTTAGATCCCAGACCCATGGAACTTTGACATCCAACTGCCTCCTCAAGTCTCTATCCATGGAGAGCTTTGAGGATTGTACACAGGACCCTGCAGTAAAAATCCCACCCTATGCTGTCGTTAAACATTTCTGTTACCCACCTGTCTGGTCAAGTATGGTGGCCTGTTTGGGAAAGGAAACTGGCAGAAGGAGGGCAACCAGGAGGAATCCCCTGAGGATGCAGTCGTAGGACTCCAGGATGGGGAGGTTCAGTCAGGGCAGCTGTAGGGGAGGAGGGGGACACAAAGGTCCTGGAGAGAGGACTCCTCCTCGCCAAGGACTGAGTGACTTGCAGGACGAGGAAGACGGTTCCCATTGGCAGAATACTCAGAGGATAAAGCACCTCAAAGAAGGCAGGGACCCTGTTTCCTTAAACCAAAAATGGGACCCAAAAGATTTCTTTGTCACTTGTAGCTGTGAGAGAAAGAGTCCAGATCACCAGTTTGTGCAGTGAAAGACTGGTCTTTGGAAAGTGTTCTGTGCATTACTGGGCAAGAGAACAAGACTCAGAGCTACCTAGGTACAAGATGCTTAGTTAAAATTAGACTTGAAGTTTACCCGCCC
>CM053503.1:165349593-165369647 GCA_028627145.1 Eidolon dupreanum | reverse complement strand
TACTTATTATGCGTCATAATAACTTTTCCATGTCATTAAAATATACCCTTTCATGGCACCATCCTCTTACTCCTTTTGGGTGGAATATCCTATTGATGGAAATTTAAGTTGTTTCAAATTGTCCCTATTATAAACAACTCAGCAATGAACATCTTTTGGGTACAACTCTGTACATGTTTCTAGTTGTTTCTTTTATCTAGGTTCGCCAAAGCCAACTCATTGGGTCAACAGGATAGTATTTAAATGCCTTGCTGCGTTATAGCCAAATTGCTTTGCAGGCTCCAAAATGATTTTACCCCCTAGTTAATCATATTTTATCTTCACTCATCACCTTTCTTCCCAGCATCAAACACTATCATCTGAAATCATCTCCTCTTGGTGTTTCATTGTTGAATTTGTATCGTTTTTATTACAAGGGAAGCGTAGCGTATTTAGCGTATTTTCGTATATATTAATGATTTGTGTTCCCTGACTTGATGGATTTGGATTTTAGCCCTTCGCTCATTCGTCCGCTGGGTTTTTGCATTGTTCGAGCTAGTGGGACGATTTCCTTACTTTTCCTCAGCACGTGCCGCATTGACTGACTTCTCCCCGGTGTGACTTTGACTTCTTCCTCCCCCGTCTGGCTGTCATCCTGCTCTTTTAGTTCACTCGTCCTTTCCCGAGGTCCTTGGGGGTCCCCCGTGGATCCTCTTTTACTCTTTGGTTCCCCTCCCCCCGCCAGGACCTCTTCTGACCTTTCCCCTCCGTCCTTGGTCCTGTGTCCCTTCTCCTAGTGGCCCAGCTTCTTTCACACCTAAGTCTTAACTTCTTAGTGTGTTTTGCTGATGGCTGATGGTGAACCTGGAACGTCCGTTCTGTGAGACGCTGTGAAGGTGCCTGGACACGCAGTCAGTCGATCTGAATATCGACTGGCCTCCCAAAACCAGTTAGAAGCTAACACCAAGTAAAGGCATTTGAAACGTCAGAACAGGGCGGCTTGCTGCTCCTCTTACGGTCTTCCCCATGTCTTGTTTAACTGATCAAAATGCAAAACGACAGTCCCCACTGAAATGAAACGAGCAGCTTCTTCGCTGCGAGGCTGATGAAATCGTCTCTGGGCCGTTGGCGCCCTGCGTAGAAGCACTTTGCTGCACGGGCATCATCGTACAGACCTCGCAGGATTGATTTGTGGTTTTGCAATAACGTATGTAAAGTACCAATTAATACTCTGCGCCTCTCTCCGACATGCCTGGGGAGAGAAGTAAAGGAAGCTCTTGCTGTTTTAAACGGCCCGGACCGTTTCGAGAGAGGTGTAAAGCGGCTTCCTGTCCCTGAGGGGTGGGGGGTCAGAGGCTGGCCTGGAAGGGGGAGTCAGGCCCACTGGGCCGAGGGGTCAGGAGCAGTGTGGCTGAGCGTGGGCCTTAGGCGTTTCCACATCGGGGTTGTAGAAGGCCATATGGAGGGTAGTCTGCCAACGGAAGGGGGATTTGGAGGGTGGGGGGTGTTATTAACTCGTTTAAATTATTCACTCTGTGAATATTTGTACAGCTCTCCTCTGTGCGCTGTGCCAGGCCCTGGGAAATAAGTCCTGAGCAAGATCGCGCTGACCTCTGGCTTCGGCAAGCCAACGGGGGCCAAACGTGTGCAACAAAGCAGGACAGTCGTGGCCGGGCAGAGACCAGAAGGTCCTGCAAGACCAGGGCACCTCCCTGAAGAAGGGATGCGTCAGAGAGATGAGTGGGAGATGAGCAGATGGAGAGGGCCTGGGGCGGAGGGCTCCAGGGGGTGACTGAAGACGGGAAACGGGGCCCACGTTGGCGGCGGGCCGGGAAGGAGAGGGAGCGAATGAGTGGGCCGGGGGCGGCCGGGGGCTGCCGGGGGCCACTGGAGAGGCTAGAGGGGGAGGAGGAGGTGGGACTGCCTCTCGGGTGTGGTGGTGACAGGGGCGTGTCATGGGTGGCTGGGAGCTTTGTGCCAGAAAGAGACCCTGGGAGCCGGGGCATGCAGGAAGGACGACGCTTTCATTCTAGAAGTGTCGCGCTGACTGTGTTTGGGGACAGCGCGGGGCCGTGGAGTAGCCAGTGCTGGTTTCTGCAGCCTGGGGCAGGGTCTGCACAGGGCTCCTGCGGTGAGGTGGGGCGGGGGTCTGGGCGTGGGAAGAGCGGGAGGGCAGCCCGAGTTGTCCCCATGACAGGGCCGCGGGCTCCGAGCCTGGGAGGGACCTACCTGCGTCCCGGGGGCCCGCGGGCGGCTGCAAGTCTCAGGGTGACCAGGAGCAGCACACTGGCCCTGCCGCCACCGTCCGTCCAGGCCCTTGTCCCTCTTCACGTGCCGGGATCAGGGCCGGGAGTCCTCTCTCCCTGACCTGCTAGCTACCGTTCGTTCTGTAAGTTCCCTCGACTCCAAGTTCATTAACTCAGAAGTTGCTATTTCCTACCTGCAGTGCATGGTGGTCTGGGATGACGTCCCACTGCTGAGAGAGATACCCAGGAGGGCCCTGCCCCGGGCGTAAGGGACCAGGGAAGGTGTATGAAGGACAGCAAGGCGGGTCTCAGAGGAGGAGGAGGAATGGGACAGGGATCCGGTGTCCTCCTCGCGCTGGACGGAGCGTGGCCGGCCAGGGAGGGCGGAGGGCGAGGGCTTCGCGACACAGATTTCGGGGAAGTCTCGTTCTCATTTCTAACTCAAAGCGTCCCTGCCCCCCGAATCTCCGCAGGAGAAGAGATGTCTTTCGAGGGCGCCAGGCTCAGCATGAGGAGCAGAAGGAACGGCACGCTGGACAGCACACGGACCCTGTGCTCCAGCACGTCCCGGAGCACGGACGTGTCCTACGGCGACAGCGTGAGTCGGGGGCGCGCGCCCCAGCGCCAGCGGCCTGTCGGGCAGCGTCGCCTCGGCAGTTAGGGTTGTTTGGGGACCAAGGGTCCTTCTCTGAAAAGATCGTATCTTAACGTGTGGTATTTTGTCCTGAGGGTTATTTTTGTTGAAAGTAGCAGCCTTTTTTTTTTTTTTGCCTGTGTTGTTTTTCAAGCATTCCTTTTGAAAAGATTGTTTCTATAACCTTAGAGAAGTTGTTAAATCATGCATTTCTTAACTGCATTTTCTGAACATGTGAACCCTGCCCTTCTAACATTCATTTCACTGTTCAGTGCTTGGCATTCTTGCCTGCAGTCCCATTGGTTCGCCTCAGAAGTGATTCTTGATCCTGTCCTTCCCATTAACTCTAAGGCTGGGCTCTCGCCGTAGCTTCTAACTTGTTCCACAGGACGTGGGGACACATCATCATTCCTTCCTGAATGAGCAGAGCTCGGGGGTGGGGGGAAGGGTTGCTAACAGAAGCACCCTCTTTGTGCCAGGCACCTGGGAGTTTTGCTTTGGCAGGTGGCTCCATGGGCTGACTTTGTGATACGTCAGTGAGCTGTAAAAAAAAACAAAAAAAAACAGACAAGCAAGCAAAAGCTCCCCTCCCCCCTGCCCTGACTGTGTGTTTAGGGAGGTGCTGGCTCTCCAGCACAGTCTTGCTGTCCACTCCCCACACCAGGCACCTCGGCCCTGTGAGAAATAAGCAGGGAGCGAGGGACAGTGGTGGCCTCTCCGGCACTGTCCTCCGCCAGCCTGGAGTGATGAGAGACCCCTGGGGGGCAGGAAGGTCTTTCTGGATCACGAGAGGCCTCTGGCCTGGGTGCCTCAGGGGGTCGGGTACGGGCGAGACCGGGTCTTTCTCTTGCTGCACTCCCGTGAGCTCCCACGGCGTCCCCAATTTCCTACTCCCCTGCACCCACAAGCTGTGCGTCTGCTGAGTTTTGTTGTTTGTGTTATGTAGACTTAAAATTAGTCAGGAGTGGTAGAAAAAAAACATACAAAGAAAAATGAGCATCCTAGGTTTTCAAAATTTTTGCATTCAGATGAATGTAGAAACTATTTTCGCTTCCTACATTTTTACTGTCCATGGAAACGAATGTACAAGTGGAAATGTCCAGCCTAAGGCAGGGTGAGAGAATGAGCATTCTTGCACCACCAGCCTAAGGACCAGAGCGTGACCAGGACTTCAGCCTTCTGTGTGGTCCCCCTGCCTCGTGCGAGAGGGGACCACTACCCTGAGTCGCTACCCGTTCCTGCTTTTATTTATAAGTTCACGACTGGAATATATATCCCTAAACAGTACAGCTTAGTTTGGTCTGTTTTCGCTCTATGTGGAATTATGCAACGCGTATTCCTTGGCGAATTCTTCTTTTGCTCACTTGTTTCTGAGATTCAGCATGTTGACAGGTGTAGCAATTGCCGATTCATTTCACGGCTGTGCATCTCCCATCGTGTGTGTGTGTGTGTGCGTGTGTGTGTGACTGGGTTTTCAGGTTTTGTGCTGAGGAGCATGCCACTCCGGACGTTCCTGGACGTGTGAGCTGGGCTCCTGGAGATCATGGGAAGTGGGTTTGGGCTGCCAGCGCCCCCTCCCCAGGGCAAGACGGCCCCCTGCAGCTGACGGCCTCCCGCCAGGCATTCTGAGCTTGCAGGTCGTTGGGGACAACCCCCCTTTCTCTCCACGGGAGCCTTATTTCCAGGGATGTAACTTTACTCCCTAGAAATCGGGGACAGCGTTCTAGGCTGGTCCTACCGATTTTCTCACCCCTGCAGCGCACCCCACTGCCGTGGCCTTCGCCCGCGATCGCTGTCTATTGCCTTTTTCATTCTTCCAGCCTGATGGGTGTGCGGTGGGATGTCACTGTGCTTCCTCTTCAGATTCGCCTCGTTGGCGATGGGGTGGGGCTGCTTTGCACACACGTACGGGTTATTTGCTCGTCCTCTTTCACGAAGCGGCTTCTCTAGTCTTTTGCCGTTTTCCCCATGAGGGGATCTGTCTTATTCTTAGTGATTTATAGTTCTCTGTATATTCTGCTTACCAACTGTATGATTAATGTATGTTGCAAATATCTTCTGTCACTTTGAGGAGCGTTGGCAGTTTTAGAAGTATTTTTCATCTATTCTCAAATAGTTTGCTCCCACCAATTAAAAGGGGAGATTTGGGCTTACAAAATCTCTTGGCTTTTTGTCAGAATTAGGTTCTGGATATGCCAGACTGCCTTGCACGTGGGGGAGAAACACAACTGTGGATGGAGTTTTGGGAATATATCTTCTTTTGAAAAGCAAGCATGAAAGGAACGGAATCTGCAATAATACATTGTTTAGGCTAAACCATTCACAAACGCTTTAATTCCCCCCCGTAGCCTGAGAGAAAAACGTAATTTGTATGTGTGTAATGACATGACATGTATTACAAGACAACTCCAGGTAATTTTCAGAAAAATTTGCATTTAGTTATAAAAATGTAAACAAATGCCTCTTTAAAAAAAACTTTGTATACTCTAAAAGCGTGAATGGATGTGGGTGCTATGAATCTGTGGTAAGTTCCTAACCCTTTGAAGGAGGTTTAGGTCACATGCAGGATTCGTCAGGAGCAGCAGGCGGTAAGAATAAATCAGTAATGTGTTGTCTGATTTTCTTTCTCCAAAGGACTTGGTGAATTTTATTCAAGCAAATTTTAAGAAACGGGAATGTGTCTTCTTTACCAAAGATTCTAAAGCCACGTAAGCAACGCTTTTCCCTCCGTTTTTCCTTCCATGTTCGAGGATTAATTATTAACACCCATTACGACGAACAAACAGATGCTCGCTGGTTCATTATTAAAGCTGTTTGCTTCTTGCAATTCTCAGAAATGGTGCTTGAGCAGGAAGAATCTGGCAAGTAGCTTGAACTTGGTCCCTAGAGGGGTCGCATTTTGTTTTACATTTTTAGCTTTGGCAATAGTTGGTAAAAAGGCACAAGAGGGGCCGTCGCCTCCTTCAGTATCCCCACAAGCCTGGGAGCCCTCTCCCCTTCCCCGAGTGGCCGCGGCAATGCATGCTGCTGTTTCATGGTGCTCAGCAGGCATCGCCCAGCCCGTGCACTTGTGCAATTTGACTGGTTCCTCTGTCAGGCCGTTGACCTTGGGCCTTCCCCGCCAAGCGGTGCTCATGTCCTGTGAGTCTCCTGTGTTTTGGAATGCCGAGGCTGGGTTCCAAAAGCCCTGGGGAGCAGCCCCCAGCGGCGATGCCTGTGGGAGGTTCTCAGCGGATGATGGCTAAGGAGCAGGTGAGCAGTGGACTGGCTTCCGGTCCTTCCCACAGAACACGCCCCAGGACCGAAGGAAACCATGTAGCCCTCCCTTCCTCTCCTCTAGGTCCTCTCTGCCACCTCTCTTTGCTGGCGATAGAGCAGCGCGGCTATTAATTAGCTTGTTGGACAGGTGCTGCTGCGGTTTGTAGCGAACGCTTTGACCCTCTGTCGAGTGGAGGCGGTGAACACAGGATAAGGACAGCCCGAGGCCAGCCTGGGCCTGGCTGCCTGCTCACTGCCTGACCTCGAGCCAAGTGCTCTTCTGAACCGAATTCTCTTATTCTCAAATGCTGGCCACGTGTCTACCTCGTGGGCTGTGGTAAGGATGCAAAGGGGTAACACGTGCGATGCCTGTCAGAGTGCCTCAGAGCATAAAAGGTTACGAATAAATGTTTCCTTACTTCGTGGGAGTTAGAAAACGGACATCAGAAACACTAAGAATCGCCTGTGTCACCGGTATGAATTTCCTCATCACGAGTCACCTGACAGTATAAACTCCGTGGGTCAGCTGTTTACTCCCTGAACGTTTCACGGCGACATTTTGCTGTTCCTCTCTTTGACTGGCAGAAAATACAGTTTGGACGCACGTGTCACGCAGCAAGCATTTCCTGGACATCTGCCCCGTCACGGGGACTTTGCGTGCCTGATTGCTTATTCTGCAGTTTTGCTGCAAGTTAGCGGCTGTTGTCTTGTTATCTGAGGTCACGTGGCCAGTGGGAGCTAGACGAGGGCTTGAGCCCGTACCTCCGTACCTCCTTAGCTGCAGGTAGCCAGTCTGATCGGCTTCTGTGAAAGGGGTCGGAATGGAAGCTCATGCCTGAAGAGCCCAGCTACATCAAGAGTTCATTGTCACCAGGACCCTGTCCCTTTCCACCCGTCATTTCTGCCCTTCTCTGGTTGGGCAGGCTCTTCACAGTGTTAGCAAAACGGTCACCGTATCTTTGATTTATGTGTTATCAACTCACCGTTTTACCCGTGGGGGAAGCGGGTGCCTCGTTTCTAGCGATTCCACCGCAAGTCCAGGGCTGATGTTCACAGCTCTTACCGGCCCGATTTGCCGCATGTGTCCTTCTCTACGCTGATCCCTGGGCCGGGGGATGGGATGTGGACCCTGTGATTCCTCCCAGGGAGATCCTGGTGCCCCTGCGAGCGGAAGGGGAGGCGGGTGGAGATGGGGAAGCCTGGAGCCGCCCTCCTCTCAGTGCTCGATTACAGCTCCCGTCTGGCTCTGAGCGAAGGGAGGGGCAGTGCCGGGCCGTCCCCGTCCCCAGCACCACACGCAGCGACAGGAGCGCCTCGGAGCCCGCCAGGCCCCCTCTCGGCGCGGCCCAGGACTCTGTCCTCTGTGCACTCCCCCGTATTTGTGATTTCTACCTCCCCGTAGAGGGAACACTCTGTTAATCCCAATTACCCGTCATCCGGGAATCCAATGAAGTGACTGTGAATACCGCCACCCCGGCTTTGCTGCTTCTTGTCACACTGGCTGACAGAGGCTGTCCAGGACTCCCAACAGTGTCCCTGGGTTTGCCTCAGGTGCTGAGCCCAGGACACCCTTGTCTCTCCACTCTAAGCCCCGCGGAGGTCTATTTCTTGGTGGCCACTGCAGACTGATGTCCTACCATCGCCCCCACCGCTGGTGCCCCGGGACACGGCTGCCCAGCTTAGGGGCCTCGCCTTCCGGGCCTCTTCTCCATTTGTGATCAGATGTGTAGTCTCCAGCAGGGCCCGCACCAAGGTGTCACTCATGGCAGAAAGTGAGCTGCTTGTGGAGATTCCTGCCAGCCTACGTTTGTTTCTCATTATAAAACACCTTTGTTGCATGACTTCGGTAGTTACCCCAGGCTTCCAGTGCTTCAAAAAAGATCTCTATTAGTGGAGAAACTCATTCCCCACAGCACAGCTGAAGCCAGTGGCTTCTAGGCAGTAACATCTTGGCCACAGCTGGACTCCATCCGCCCCTGGCGCAGTCATAAAACTTGCCTACAAAGCATCTGGCTTCTGCGCCTGTCGCATTTTTAGAAGCCGTCGCAGAGAAACGCACCACTGTTATCATTTTACAGAAGGAAAATGTGACCTACGACCGCAGAGGGCTTTTAGAAGTCATTCTACATTTGGCCATCTTTCCGATAAGCTCATTGGTGATGAAGACCTAGAGAACACGGCCCTTCCCCTGGTAGTGACAGTTGTGTATGCACACTTAAGTCCATCTTCCGGAAGGCAAAAATACTTACTTTACAGAAATCATTGAGGAAGGATGAGGATCCAAACTATTTACAAGAAGGCCAATCAATGTGTGCATTCGCTCACTTACGTCTTCATCATTAGGAGGATATCTGCTGGAGTCCTTGTGCCCTTGAACACAGAGTGAAAGATGAACAGAGTCCGGCTGGAAGCAAACCCTGCGGGTTTCCTGTTTGCGAACCTGTATTTGAGCCAGCCTGTCTGGGAAGTCCTCGCTCCAGGGTCATCGCGTATAGTCGTCTGGGTTGTATATTTCGCAGAGGTGTCGGGAGCCGGTGGGGGGCGGATGCCTGTGCTCTCCCTGCACCCCAGCCAGGCCCATGCCTGCCAGAGCGGGCATCTCTCCTAGCGGGCTGGTGCTCACAGCAACTGTGTACTTTATTGTGGCACCTGGGACCCCGGTATGAGTAATGGAGGCACTGATCCTGCTCGGGCTCGGACAGCAGGGGTGACCTGGGCAATTATGGGTGAATCAGGACACTTGCTCACTCGCTGTGGGCGGCACTGTCTGACTCCCCTAACCCTTTGCCTTCTCAGAAAAAGAAGCATTCTACCCCTGAGGTCAAGTGCATCTCTCACCTTTCTACTCCCCAGCCCCTTGGGACAGGACTCCGTGTTCTCTTTGTCCCTATCCATGGCCCCTTGAATTCTTAGCACCCTTCCAAACCTTGTCCAAAGACTGATGGGAGGGAGAACCGGAAGAACCAGGTGGGTGGGACAGGCAGAAACTGCCAGGAGCGTGAGCCGCACCTCGCTGGGAGAGTGGCTTTGGGTGCCTTGGAATTTCATTGTGGTCGTTCGGCTCTGGGGACCACGGCCCTCGGGATGCAGTCAGTTCAGCCCTGGACAGAGGAGCCCGGTCATCGATTTGTTTGTTTACTGCCTTTCTGCTTCCTTTCTGTTGCCCCTGCCTTTGCCCTTCCTCGATCTGCATGTATGGCACCACCATAACCTGAAGGCACTGGGCCCGGCCCGGCTGGGTGCCTTGTGTCCTTTCCAGGCCTCTCGGCAAGCCCGAGAGGAGAGGGATCGTGCTAGGACAAACGGAGGTGTTTCGTTTGTTCCTCGCCGCATGCTGCCGGGTGTACGCGGCTTTTCCTGAGAGACCACCAGCAGCTAGAGGGCCAGACGTCCCCTGGGTGCCCTGGAGCCCAGCCAAGGTCTGACTCCAAGCGGATTTTCAGTTCCTATCTGTGGAACGATTGTAGCGTATTGAGAGGGAGAAGCGGAGGAGGCTCTACCACTTCCTGTGCGGCTTTTCATCTCCAGTTTCACATCACGCATGTGTCATTTAACAATTAAATTCAGTTCTATTGTACTTTTAATGGGAAGAAAGGATGTTCATTCATTGCACAATTTGCCCCTGTCTAGTCCAAACTATTGAAAGTCCCCCGGCAGCCGAGGTCCCACACAGAGAGGATGGGCTTTCTAAACTCTGGAAAGCTTTGTGCCCCTGCGGGGGCCCACCCATGGAAGGGGGCCTCCCTTGAGAAGTGTGTTACTGGCCTCGTGACACTGTGACCGCCCCGGGGGCCTGCGTATTGTGACGTCTCCAAATCTGTCAGACTCCACCCCAGAATAACCGCATGGCTCCTTACGCAGAGGCTGGACTCCTAGGGCCGGGTCTGCTTGGGTGGACCACAGACAACAGAGATAAAACACCAAGATCGTTTTTAAACAACCACCGAGTTGATGAAAATAGTCCGGAGATAAGACTTGACTGTCAGGTCTGTTTTTGTGTTGACTTAAGCCAGTAATGTGTGGTTTATTGTAAACGCGTGAGCTGAGTAGGGAGAGTGACGTCTTTCTGTCGATGTCATCCTGCTCAGGGAGAGCGTGTGTAAGTGCGGCTACGCCCAGAGCCAGCACATCGCAGGCACCCAGGTCAACCAGAACGAGAAATGGAACTACAAGAAACACACCAAGGAGCTTCCCACGGACGCCTTTGGGGACATTCAGTTTGAGACTCTGGGGAAGAAAGGGAAGGTAAGCGATGGTTTTCTACTTCACTGGCCAATCTCTGTGCCGACACGACTCGGGCTTCCTTGAGATGCCTTAAATTGTCCGATAGCACGGAGGTGGGACAGATGGGCCGTCAATCCAAAAACTACTGCAGGAAAAGGTCAACCTCGTAAAAGCATAAAAGCCATGATTATATCATGTGCAATTGGAATACTCAGCAGGTGAGGACCAGCTTGTCACTTGGCGGCCTTCCTCTGCACACGGCAGGTGTTCAGGTAACACCCGCGTCGACCCTCAGTGCTGCAAGAGGCCCCACGAATACGTCCGTGAATCGTCCCATTTAGTTTGGTGGATGGCCCTGACTGAGCTGACCTCTCCCTCCACACACCCACAGTGCAGGCTCTCACGTGGGGTGTCACAAAGATGCTTCATGATTAGAAAGTGCGTCTCCTTAAATCCTCCTGTGTCCTGTCTCAGTGACAGGATTGTCCGCAAGCGGCCGGAAGCTTGGGCCTTGGCTCCCCAAGCCCTCCGCTGAGTGTGTCCCCAGGATCTCTGCCCCAGGATGCCACCGCTATCCCTAGCCTCCCACCCACCGGTCCTGTCCCTCCATCTATAGTCAACACCACCACAGGAGGATCCCACCTGTTTCTACTCCACTGAAAACCCCTCACAGGGGCCCCAGTGCCTTTAGGATAAAGTCCCAAGCTCTCCAGCTGGCTTGGGGGGCCCTGGGGTGGCACCCGCATGCCCCAGCCTGCGGCCACCTCTACTGCCCCGCGGTCAGCAGCAGGCGAGCGGATTCTGATGCTCTCCCCCTTCCCCACAGTACCTCCGGTTGTCCTGTGACACGGACGCTGAAACCCTCTACGAGCTGCTGACCCAGCACTGGCACCTGAAGACGCCCAACCTGGTCATTTCCGTGACCGGCGGCACCAAGAACTTCGCCCTGAAGCCGCGCATGCGCAAGATCTTCAGCCGCCTGATCTACATCGCGCAGTCCAAGGGTGCGCAGGGTCCCTTCGGCGGGAGGTCGCGCCACCCCACCCCGGCGGGCGCGCAGGGTCCCTGCGGCGGGAGGTCGCCCCCGGCTTGGCCCCTCGGGGCTGCGCAAAGGCTCGTCCTGCACGCAACGAAGTTCTCACGTGCAGAATCCAGAGGTTCGGGAACTGGATGGCCGAACATTGACCTCTAAAGAGCGAGACCCCCAAGTGCATGGACAGATAGGGAGCCGGGCAGGTGGGGGAGCGGTTTCGCAAAGTAACTCTTTACAATCAGCCTCGAGGTGCTTCCTCGTGGATAATTTTCTGTTTAGCTAAGGTTTTCATTTTTCTGATTTCTACCTGTAAAATTTTACCCAGAATACTCTGGCGAATCGAAAAGGGAAGTTTAATTTTGATGTCAATGATGCATTTTGGAAATCGTGCCTGGCAGGTTGTAAGCACCACCTAGGGGTTCGGTAGAGATCAAAGTGAGTAACTGTGGCTTCCTTACTTGAAACATGTAGCTTATCATTTTTGGTCTTTTGAACATTTTATTATGAAAAATTTCAAACCTACAGAAGGGTTGTAAGAGTACTACACAGAACACCTGTACACTCTTCACTTAGCCTCACCAGCAGTTACGAGTCCCACATCTGTTTTCTCTCCATAAATATCCAATGACCATATTTAGGGGAATCATTTCAGAGTCAGTTGCAGGCATCATGACCCTTAGCCCCCACCTACGTCAGCACGCACCTCCCAAGCACAGGGGCGTTCTCTCCAATAACCCAGCATGATTTTCAAACCCAAGAAAGCGAACAATGACCAATACCGTTATCTGACAGACAGTCCTTATTTTAATTTTGCCAATTATCCCAACAGTGTCCTTTAGAGCAGAAAGAAAAATTGTTTTCTCCATCTGGATTCAGATTCATTTAGCTTTTCATATCAAAGAAAAACCCAAACACTTTCTTTCATCTGGAATTGTTCTTAGCCTTTCTTCGTCTTTCGGGACATTTTTGAAGAGTGTAGCAAATTGGTTTTGCAGACTGTCCCTCCGTTTGAGCTTGACAGTGTTTCCAATGTCACGAGGTTCAGTTCATTGAAGCCTAACATTTTCAAAATATCCCTGTTGGCTGACAGAACTGGGGAAGCATGTCTTATGTTAGATATGAGTTTTCTCTTACTGTCAAGAAGAAACTGCGAGGTGTTTTTTTCCCCCCATTTATTCTTCTCAATTTCCTGATCAACCAGAGGGGGCACAGGAAGTAGTTAGTTACTCTGTTATGAAACTGAGCGACTCAGCTTCCTTTCTGCTAAATCCTGAACACTCCTTCATTCATTCAGCGAATACTTCTGAAATGCCTACTGTGTGTCAGGAATTGTTTTAGGTGTTGGGAATACAGCAGAACAAAATGGACAGAACCCCTGGCCTGGGAGATCCACTTAGATGAAGTGAGGGGCCAGAGCTGGGAAGTTAGGGGTCTCCTTGGTCTCTGCGTTGGCCACGTGGAGTGCTAACGTCACTTCCTACGGCCTCAGCTTAAAGGGGTGGGGACATGACTACGGAAATCTGTCTTAAGGAAGGAGTCTGGGTGCCAAGGTGTCTCACATTCGCGCCCAGTCAGAACCCGCTGACGAAAGTGGGTGTGAAACTTCCAAGGACCCTGTCGTGTTTACCTTAAAATACGGAAAGGACTTTTACCAGGGAGATGGCCCAACTTGTTCCTCACTGCTGAGGACAGTGGTTAACAGTAGAGAACTGAGACAAATGGAGAAGGAAAGGACTTCAGTGGTTGGGGGAGGGGCTGCCTCCAGCTTCCGGCTGCATTCCTGCGTGGGGCGAATGTTAGGCTAGGGTCACGTCGGACTTTAGATTCTATGATTATGCTAAGTAATATTTTGTGGGTCTTTTATTTATTTGAACTTTGGAAACCAAACCAAACCAAAAACCATGCAAAACCCCTGACGTTGTGAAGATCACCAAGTGTAAAAGTTAAAATACCAGTGTGCGAAACCGTGTCATTACAGAGTTAAATCGTAGGCGGTGGGATCAGGCAGGGAAGATCGCTCAGATTCACGAGTGGGGTGGGGGCCTGGTGGCAGAGGGCCCGCTCTCCATGGGGGGCACCGCCTGCCGTGTTCAGAGGCTCAGGCCGGGCATATATTACCCATAAAAACATTTACCCGAGGGGCGGGTCACGATGCACCCCCCTGGCCCCGCCTCCCGGAGAGTGCGGGGCTGGGGTCTGGCGCGGGCAGAGTCTGTGTCTAACCTGCGTGTCTTAGAGGCTCCGAGGTCCTCCCCTTTCTTCCCTCCTTCCCATGGGCCCATCCCACCGTGCGGCCAGCAGCGCCCCGTCCTGCTCGTAGGTGGGGGGGCGTCTCAGTGTCCCCCAACCCAGGACGGGAGCCTTGGCCGAGCCAGCTGAGTACATACTTGTCTCCCTCCTTGACAGGCGCTTGGATTCTCACGGGAGGCACCCATTACGGCCTGATGAAGTACATCGGGGAGGTGGTGAGAGACAACACCATCAGCAGGAACTCAGAGGAGAACATCGTGGCCATCGGCATAGCGGCTTGGGGCATGGTCTCCAACAGGGACACCCTCATCAGGAATTGTGACGTGGAGGTACAGGCGGGGCGGGAAGAGGTCTGCGAGGTCCCATGGGAGGAGGAGCCTGGCGTGGGCTGTGGCCTGACACCGGGCTCTGTGAAGGAGTCAGCTCACGGGAGAGCCGGCCTTACAAGGAAGGCCTTATGAGGATGACATAATCAGCCCTGGGCAGGAGTTGCCAGTGGATGTGTTTCGTTCAGTGAAATCTGTTCCCAGCAAATTGCGTTAGGCTCAGGTTCTTTATTCTTCATCCCCATGACTCAAATACGTCCCAGGAAGGCTCAGCCTGGCTGCCATACCTCGTTGCTTGGCCACGCTCATGGGGATTGTAGTTAATGCTGCAGCTCCTGGTTAACTGTCATTATAAGGGTTGAGGGTCACCTCTCCCCCACAGTTTCCTGTGAATGTAGACAAAGGGAAATCAAACGTGCATTTCACGTTTGAAAATACCAGGCAGACATGTGGGTTTTGTATCAAGTGTGAAATTCTGAAAACGGCGGGGAGGTGAGGACTTTCTAAGCAACAGGTGTCCTCCGCCCAGAAGCTTTGGGCCACACGCCTGGCAGTCCCGCTTTAGTCTACGCCTTCTCCCATCTGGGATTCCTTAGACGTGTAGGCAGTAAGTGTTCAGGATTCAGGGAATTCCCATGGCCCTTTTTATCTTTAAAGCTTATTTTGCTTTTGCGTCTGTTCCCATTTCTGACGTTCCCGGCAGCAGAGGAGAGCGGGCACGCAGCGTGGCAGAGAGGGGGGAGGTGGGCTTTGGGGACGGGAAGTCCGGGTGAGAGTGCACCCTCCTTTTCCAGCTGCGTCGTCTGCAGAGAGATCCTTCTCCACATTTTTATAATAACCTTGTGTTGTTCGGGCACCAGTTTATTGAATGGTGGCTTCTGTCGTTATTACTACATATTCTGCCGGGGATGGCAAACGCCTTCCTGTCAAATGTCAACTTTGGGTGTGGGAGTGGCCAGGGGAGGGTCATGAGCTGTTTTCCCTTGGGTCAGTACGACACTTTAAAAATCATCGTCACGTTAACATAAGCATGAAAAAAGATGGCCCACACCTCCACTCATCATTATCCTTCGTCAGCATACAACCACAAGACAAAAATTCCTTTGTCAGGATACAGCCACAATAAAATAAAAAGAACAACACAATAAAATTTCACACTCACTGAGTGGAATTATGTCAAGCCTACAAGCTGATGCAGGAAAAACGGAAGTTGTTATGGTATCAAGTCCTCATCCAGTAATATGATCCGTCTCTCAGTTTATGCAAGCCTGTGATTTTTCAAGAGAGTTTATAGTTTTTCTCATTAGGTCCTGCATATTTCCATTTAATGTTAATTCTAGAGATTTGATGTTTTTATTGTTGTGAATGGGGCATCTATTCAATGCAACTTTTGAAGCGATTTTTGCTGGTATGTATATAAAAAGGGGTTCGTTGTTTTGAATCAGACAATATATAAACTCTTGTTCTAGCAGTTTTCAGTAGATCCTCTGGGTGTTATATGTTTGCCACCATATTATTGGTAAATAGTGTTATTTTTTTTTTTTAAAAAATAACTCTTCCGTTTAATTATACTTGGCATTTTTTGCCCATCTTGTTGTCTTGGCTACAAGGTCCAGTGTCATGTTAAATGACAGCAATGACAGCAGGTAACCTGACAGGCATCCAAATACCTGGTTTCGCAGTCAGTGGGAATGAGTCTAGTATCTCAGCAGTGAAAAGGATTTGGAGAAAGGTTTAAAATACATATGTTTTTAGAAAGTATCATAAGACATTCTTCTTTTATTTCTAGGTTGTTTTTTTTTTTAATTTTTTTGAATCAAGACTGAATGTCGAGTATGAAATGTCTTTTTGCTTCTGTTGGGTTATGTTTCTCCTTTAAACTGTAATCTAATGGACTGACTCCTGGAAACAATCCTGATGGTTCCTGCGTAACCTTTCACATGAATGTGTATGTGTGCATGTCAGTGTCTGCTCGTACCCACCCCCAGACAGACACAGAGGTCTATGTGTTTGTGTATGCGTGTGTGTGTGTGTCTACGTGTGTATGCATTGTATATGTGTGCTAGCCTTTCCTGAACGCTATCAGTGTCAATGAATTTATTCAAAAGAGCACAGGGTGATGGAATAAGAACTGGACTGGGAATCTGATCCTTACACTGTCACTGGCCATTTATGTGAAAACAGACGAGTGACCCAACCATTCGGAACCTTCATGTCTTCGTAGTAAAACGAAGGCCGGTACTATAAGATCTCTAAGTCCCTTCTGAACTTAGGATTCTGGGAGGATGCTTCAGAGTCGGTGAACCCAAAGGGCTGGCCTTCATAGGAACATACAGACATGTCAGCGTGCATCCTGGCCCACAAATGACATCGCAAAGACAGGTTTCCGTGTGTTTCTCAGGGGTACTTCTCAGCTCAGTACATCATGGATGACTTCAAGAGAGACCCTCTGTACATCCTGGACAGCAATCACACCCACCTGCTGCTGGTGGACAACGGCTGCCACGGGCACCCCGCAGTTGAAGCGAAGCTCCGGAACCAGCTGGAGAAGCACATCTCGGAGCGCACCATTCAAGGTCAGGGTTTGGGAAGTGGGCCGTTAGCCAGACATAGTCATGAGAGAGTGGCGGCAGCACCAACAGCAATAGCGAGCGATTACGGAGTGAGACTCGGGGACCCACTGGACTAGGTGTACTATTGCCAGAGAAGAGTTGTTTTTTAATTTTTTTCTCTCATCTTTCTTTAGCGTACTAGGAGTGCTTCTGCCGGGGCCACCGTGATAGGAACCCGTCCTTGTGCTGCAGCAATGGCAAAGGCTGCCTTGTCCCACTCTGGGGTGTCAGTATAGGAAGACGGCTGTCTCTGCTTCTGCTAAACAGCACTTAAGCACAAGTAAAATCCACGGTGGCAAATACGAGCTTACAAAGCAATGCACTTAGCCGGCACAGAAATGATAAAAGCCAACCTTCCGGTTTTACGGTTGAATGGCTTATTTCTTCTAATCTTGGCTACTTCTGTATAATAGACCACCAAGAAAGGGGCAAATGCAGAAATTGAGTGAAAGCCCTTATTTGCCATGAAAAGTGACAGACTCTTCCTGTCATTGAGATATTGGTGTTGAGATGTGTCCTGTTGTGGAACCGGTTACCTTATGACGCGGTGATAGACTTCACAACAGGGGTTGGAGTTGTTCTCACCCGTACCCCTTTCTCAGTAGGACCTCCATGAAGGAAGAATCTCACTTGAGAGAACATGTATGCAAATTTTTGAACCACTCAAGAAAGCATAGGATTATGCAAATGAGCAAGAGTATAACTATTGTAAGGATAAAATTGAACCTGGCCTAATACATATTAGCAAAGTAAATCATTTACAGACTGTAGCATTTTTTAATTTTATTTTTATTTATTTTTATTTATTTATTTATTTTTAATTAATTTTTTATTATTAATTTTTTATTATTTGTTTTTATTTATTTTATTTATTTTTATTTAATTTTATATTTTAATTTAATTTATTTTTTAATTAAAAACATTTTTTTTATTAATGCGTACAGTACCTGGTCTTCCTAGATGGTCTCCCATCCAAATACTAACCAGGCCCGACCCTGCTTAGCTTCCGAGATCAGACGAGATCGGGCTTATTCAGGGTGGCATGGCTGTAGGCTATCATTTCTAAGATCAGTAACAAATTGCGACATGACTCGTGTCATGCTGTTGGTGGTTTGGGGCACAAAGACAGATCCATCATGATCAACGAGCACATAGTCAAACCCGTGACGTTTGTACTGAGCACCCCATGCCTCAAATCCATAGGGCAGAAGCTTCTGGTCCACTTCTACCTTAAGATAGGTGAGTCTTCTATTTTTTAAAAAAATAAAGAATAGGTGAAGTCTATTTGGTTCGAATCTTTTATATAGATATCATTATTTTCAAATGTGGAATTGTCACCACAATGTAGGTGGTCGTTATGAATTTGTCAACCCGAGCATCCTGTCGAATGAGGGTTTCCAGTGAGCCCCGGGCGAGTTTCGCACCCCATGTTTTGCAGATTCCAACTACGGTGGCAAGATCCCCATTGTGTGTTTTGCCCAAGGAGGTGGAAAAGAGACTTTGAAAGTGAGTCTTGCTTTGGTTTTCTAGAAGATTGGTTAACAAGCTTACTCAGCACATTTGTAAGTTCAGGGTTTGGGGCTTACCTAATCTGAACCAGCTAATTTATTTAACTGCAGCAAGTAGGTAGCGTTTTTTCCCACCACACAGTGTTTCCCTAACCGGCTAAGATTGTTTCATCAGCTGAGAAGAGTTAGGAAGAGAACACGCAGTGACGTAAGTAGCCTGAGTATTCAGTGTTGGCTTTGGCCATCAACCTGCCAAAGAGAAGGGTTGACATTAGTTGTGAGACTTAAGGACCGTAACCAGCACGTATCTGCCTGCCGCCCCATCTACCTGGAGATGACCTGTGATCATACACACCGATTGCCCCCAAATCGGTGTTCCCAGACCACCTACAGCCCACCCATGTGCCTCCCGGGCAGGTAAGGGCTCCACCCACCTGAAGGACCGTGAAGCCCTGAGTGAATCTGGGATCATGGAAAGCACCTTGAGTGAGCCCACAGGGTTGGGCTGTGTCCCACCCAGTCCCTGTAGACCCTAGAGATCTGAGATTGTCTTGCGTGCAGCCGGGTGTCTGTTCAACTTAGTCAGGGATGGAAGGCATGAGGTCATTTTCATGATCTCATTTTTTTTTAGGAATAGAACATTACAAGAACATAATTTTAACTCCCTCTTTTAATTAATTTCCACATCGAGTTGCATATCCCCCGACTTCTGCTACCCCGTTTTAACTCTAAGATAGGGTTAGATTACAGATATCTGAGACCTCGACCCTCTCCCCTCTCTTTACCACAGCACGCCCCTAGAGTTACAAGTAATTTCTGGCAAGGTTATTTGGAATCATAACCTAGCACTTATCTTTGTTTATTCTTTTATATAACAAAGATTATTTTCATTCATTCATTCATTCATTCATTCATATATTCAGTCAGTCAGTCATCAAAAGGTATTTATTGAGCTCTTGCTTTGAGCTCTACTACTGAGAACAGTGTTAAATAAAAGTCTTTCGGGGAAAGACTTTCCAGGGGAAAATTAGAGATTTTTTTCAACATGCAGTTGTCAGCAAGGGGACGCTTGCAGAAGCATCTGCGTAAAAGAGAAAGAAATAGAAAGTAACTGAAAGATAGCTCCGTATATTATCTTTCTCAAAATATAGATTTACAGTTCAGCTTCCCGGAGAGCCGCTGCAGGCCGAGGGTCCTGCATTTCCACAGCACTTTCCAGAAATGTCTGCGCAGCCAGTTCCTAACCCACGGAGCGGGGGAAAGGAGGACACGCTGCCAGCTGAGCACCACGTCAGCTTTTCAGCCCCTCGCCTTCCAGCCCCCTGTCACCCCTACTCCCGCCGCAGCCCTGCCCCCACGCCCACCTTTAGTGCAGGTAGTGAGGGGAAGATGGGGCCCCAGTCTGACCTGCGGATCAGCCAGCCTCCTACCTGCTCTGACGAAGGGACCACACACTTTATGGGCAGCGTCTTCCCTCAGGAAACGGTTCAGGCTAAAGGAAGGGGCTTTGCAGTTTCTTCTGTACCTGTACACAGAGCACTTCATCTTGTCGTCAAGGGATTAAAATTTATAAGACCCTATTCCCCTGTGCTGGTCTCTGTGGTCTTTGTATAGGAAATAAAAGTGTGGCAGGTGCTTATCTAGGAAGCAAGTATATTTTTATTCTCTTTTAATAAAGGAAATTAATTAAGGAGCAAACGTGCGAGTCAACATAATATGAATCTGCGGCTGCTGCTTTGAAGGTATTTTCAGATGCCTCAGAGAAGCTAGCAATGATAATGTGGATGGAATACCATCTTAAGAGCTGTCACTCAGATCTGCGGTGGCGATGTTTGGAAGGCTCAATCGTGTACCTAGGGATATTTTCAAGCATCACTTACGGGAAACTTCAGCTAGTCACGCATGTCTTTGTTGCATTTGGTATTAGCATGGGATGTGACTCCATTGGCTTACCTGTCTCATCCGTAAAGCCATGGCAAACACG
>CM053503.1:165336063-165349093 GCA_028627145.1 Eidolon dupreanum | reverse complement strand
GGCGGAAGGGATTCAGTGGCCGGTTCAAGGACACCCACAGAGGAGGGGACGGATCACTCTTAACTCGCCCACCAAAGGTGGCCCTGGATCCGTTCTGGTGACTTCCCTCTTACTCCTCATGCAGGTTGGCCGTAGGTTCCAGATCAGGTCCTGTCCTAAAGGTCATGACCTAATGGGTCCCCAAACCCTTTGTGAGCGATTGTGATTTTTGCCTCAGAAAAACCATTACAGACAGCTTATGTGAAACAGGCTGACAGCCAGACCCATTTCAGTTTCTGCAATTATGTTGTCCTTTCTGGGATTCATATCTAATTCACGTTCATATCTCATATGCTAATGACAGATCATAATTATAATCATGTCAGTAAGAAGACATATGTCAATAATGAAAATGAGTCTGGGATTTTCATTACACATGTGGGGTTTTGCAATTGGTACAGATTTTCCAAAAGACTGACCTCAAGAGTAAGATTATTAATAAATGAATGTATACATCCAGTCAGATATTAATTGAATGACCTTTTAGGCTGAGTGTGGATGACCTCAGTGATCCTGTGGACAGCCAACTCCAAAACCTGGTCTTCGTTTCTCCAGAGGGACCCAGATCTTCTCCACTGGGACCACGCCCTCCCCTCACCTTCTCCTCACCTGCTCCTCACCTTCTCAAGAACTTGACCGTTCATAGCCCCCGAATGTATCAGTCAGCCTAAATATCAGTCATTCATTTATTTAATATATACATGTATTTAATTGATATTTATGGAACACACACTATCTGACAGGTTCTGGAGCAGGCACTTCAGAAAGAATAGCACACATGCTAGAAAGGGTCCTCGTCCTCACGGAGAAAACAGAAATCGAAAGGAAGTTCATGTTGAGCGATCACAGTTCAATGCGTTGTGTCATTTCAAACTGCACTGGGTGTTCTGAAGAAAGGTAGCATGGATACAGAGGCCTGAGCTAAGGGAGCCTGGCCTGGCGTGGAAGGCATCTCAGGGGAAGGTGTCACAAGGAAGGGACATGGGGGCTGCGATCTGAAGACTGGATGGAGTTAGTGGGGTGAAGGCTGGGATAATGATGGCGAGATCAGCATGTGCAAAGGTCCTGAGGTGCGATGCAAGCATGGCTTACCTGAGTAGCCATAAGATGGCAGTGAAAGTGGAAATTGTGAGCGGAAGATAGACAGCTTAGTAAAGGCATGACGGGGAGTTTTTCCTTCCTGTGGTTTAAGCCCTTGTGACTGCACTCAGACCATTCTGTGATTTTCTGTTGCCCTTTCGCATTTATTCACTCATTCAACAGTTGAGCACCTACTAGGTGCCAGGCTTGGGCACCCACACACATGCATGGGCACACACACTCACTCCCTGGTCAATGAGTCTCTCAGCTTTTTGATGGGAGCTTTTTGAAATGTGTGCCTTTGTAACCAGTCCTCTATTCTCATTGTGGTCCACGACTCATTATTCTAATTTAGAAATCAGATGCTGTGGATACAGGTGCTGTAGGTGAGGGAAGGAGATCTGGAACTCCCCTGCAGATGATCTTTTTAAAAAATGGAATAAAAGATTTCTCGCCAAAAGAGCGAAGTTTGTGTTCCTCGTGTCTAAAATCAGTTGGCTGACAACTCTGTTCTTTAAATGTTGCCAGCTCAAAGAAATTCTCGAAAGTTCTCATCTGTTAACAGTTATAAAAATGGAAGAAGCCGGGGACGAAATTGTGAGCAACGCTATTTCCTATGCTTTGTACAAAGGTGAGTAAAAATAGCCCATCTAGAAGTTTCGGCTTTGTGTTGCTTTCTGTGACTTGCATTTAAAATTTTAAAACAGCTTTATTGAACCGTAATCTTGCACTTAATTTTGATTATCATTGATTGGAAGCTAGAATAATGACAATTGATTGACCCGATGAATTAAACCTCCTGGGTTGTATGTTTTTAATAGAACAAAAATTTGATGTCATTAAAGTACTGATGAAATCCAATCATTCTTCAAAGACCTGTCTCTCACAGTGGTTTAAAATCATTTTCTGCATCTCAGATTCCTTTGAACATGTGCTAAAGCTGCGGGCCTTTGTCCTGGGGTACCACTTGCGTGTGTGCACATGTACACACGCCTCACGTACATCAGTGGTTCTACATTCAGCTTCCGGGTTTACAGATCGCCTGAAGCTTAGCAATGAAGCTCAGGTTAAAAATCCTCATCTGTGATCTTTGTTGTCCTAGAATTTCATCAAGGTGGCTGACACCTGAAGTCAATAGTTCCTTGCCAAGGATGCCTGGAGTTGTCGCCCGATTATGGTTGTAAGATGCAGAGTAGGGCAAGGCACATATGAAGTGCGATTTAAACATTAGCTTTTTATTAGAATCGTTCTTATTGTGCTTGCCAGAAATTTGGTGGTAATAATTTTTATTAAAATGGGATTTATTTCTATACAGCAGCATAGATACAGAATATATTAGCTCTGGAAAAGACAAATGTGGCTCATTATTTCATAGATTTAGAACAGTATAAGACAGATACGGTCCTTGAAATATAACATTTATGAAATCTGAATCTATGGAAAAATATCGGTATACCATAGTTATGCTGTTAGGATGTGAAATGGAAAGATACTATTATTGCCCGAATTGATCCTCACTATATACTTTGGAACGTACGGAACATCTATGGGAATGAGTGAAAATAAAGTGAAATGACAGTCGTGAGTGTTCGGTTCCAGGAGAACAGGTTTAGGATCTCCTGTGATACACGGCTCTGATAAGTGGCCATATGGGATGGTTCTGACTCTCGTTTCTGGGTCTTTGCTGAGTTTTCTTTCCCATCCTCTTACAGCCTTCAGCACTAATGAACAGGATAAGGATAACTGGAACGGGCAGCTGAAGATTCTGCTGGAGTGGAACCAGCTGGACTTAGCCAGCGACGAGATTTTCACCAATGACCGCCGATGGGAGGTAAGTAAGAAGCTCTCCCGGGTTAGTCCAGTGTTGGGTCTGGTCCATTTCTGACCAGAGTCAGCGTCGAATCTCACAAAGGACCGTTCTGTTTTGATGTTGCCCAGCCTCACTTTCTTGTTCTGCGGTATGGGATGATAACGTTAACTTGGTAGGTTTGTCGTGAAGAGATAATAAAAATACATGCATGGATGGGGGAAAATCTGAGTCCGCTAACACCGTCCAGAGTTTATGGCCCTCGCAGACCTGGGGGAGGATGGCAGAAGGAGGGGGAAAATAGTGCAGGTGACTACAAGGGTATCCGAGGAGCCCAGCTGACAATCCAGGCAGCAGGACTCATCTCGCACCTGGCCCCGTCTACCTAGCTCAGTTCTGATGAGAGCAGTGAGATGCCTAAGGGAAAACTAGCATAACTGGGTTGAAGACATGCACAGAATGTCTCAGAGCTGGCGAACCAGAACGCCCAGCTCAATGAGCCCCTTAAATATGGATGTTTGATGTCCAATAAAACCTTTTTTTTTTTTTTTTCAGTAGACTGACCTTCTCGCTTTTACTTTGATCAGTTATAGAACTGCATTTCCCATGAGCATTCTCTTGTGTACAACTGAAGGTAAATCAGCCTCGGGGGCCGTGTTTCGTAGGAGCAATTACAAACCCTCACACTTGGATCTGTGTGCTTCTCTGCTTTCAGCTCTTCTGAATTAATTCGAGTCATTAGTGGGCAGCTAGAATTTCTTTAATTTTATACGTGTATATGTAGATTTGAAGGGGCGTATGTTTCACAGCCGTCATCCTCCGCGGCCAAGGTTCAGAAAACACTTTTAGGCCTACTTTTGTGTAATCGAAGAGGAAGACTCGATGTATATTAACATGTGATCAGTTTCAATAATAGAATGCAAATAAAAGAATGGCTTATGGATTTTGAAGTTATTCATTGTCTCGTGTTTGGTCTTTGCAGTTTAATGAACCCTATTGCATGTTGAGAGGGTTTAGTTACTTGAAGGAATGTGAGATTATAAGTAGATCTAATTAATTGATTTATAAATGGATCCCTGTGTGTGAAATGGCCCATTTAAAGAAGGTCAGATGGTACGAATAAACATAAACTCAGGCCCACAGTGAAGGGACATTTAATTTTATAAACTCAGCCTAAGATAGTTAAGGATGAAGGGCATAATGGTGAAGCATGGGCTCCAGACCAACGGCATGGCTTAACCTCTGCAAGTGACTTAACCTCTTCACCTCTCTATGCCTCAGTTTCCTCGTCCAGTGGAGTGTTGGGGCCAGCTCATGCCCGCTTGCAAGAACCGACTGCTAACGTTTAAGAGATTTTATGAGTCAGTTATTGAAATACAGTCACGAAAAATTCAACTACATAAACTTAGAACTAAATATATTTTTATTAAAAACAAAGGTCATAAGTAATCAAAACATCACTTTTTAATTATTTTACTACATTTACTATTCCCTGCGCTCTGGAGGTCGTTTCTGTCTCTCGTATCTGCATTTTGGAAATACTACAGGTGGTGTGCTACTTCGTGTCTATTCTCAATTCTGCATCCCATGATGTCACACTGGCAGCTGGAGACTAGCTGCGGAGGGAACATTTACACCTCAGGAATCGGCAGAGACTACTAACCAGGGTCTGTTATGTTCTTCCAGAGAGCTGGTTAAGCGTTTCCCAGCACACCGCTGAGAATGGAGACGAGATGGCAGCACCCGCCTCACTGGGTGATGATTAAATCACGTAATGTGTCTCTACTGCTTAGAACATTGGCTTGTATTACGAACTCTATAAGTACTTGTGTAAAAATGCCAAAGAATCATTGGAAAACAGTAGTATTGGTGTAGCCTTTTACACTGCACGAAGTCTCTTCATGTTAGTTCACTTGCCTCGCACGTCAGCCCATAGTAGGGAATATCTTATTTGGCTGGTTAATAAGTGGGCTGCATGGGTACCACAGGACGGGCAGTCACTGATGGTTTTTTGAAGGCCTGCTCTGAACTTGAATTTCTCAAAGCATCTTGACCTATGTTATCTCATTTCATCCCCTTAAGCACCTGTTTCACAGAAGAACAAACTGAGGCCCAGAGACACGATCTTGTCCTAAGTCACACGTCTGGGCAATGGTAGAACCAAGGTTTGGAAGCAGAGGTGTGTCCGCCTGTGAAGCCTTTCTCCTTCCCGTGTGCCAGGGGTCCTCAAGGCATGCTCCCTGGGCCTGCGGAGCGTGGGCCTGACCTTGGAACTTGTTAGCTGGACAGATGATCTGGCTCTAGCTCAGGCTCGTTAACAAAGAGATTCTGTGGTTGCCTCCAGAACCTGGGTTTTAGTGAGCCCTCCAGGCGACCCTGAAGTCTGAGGACCACTGCCCTGTGCTAGCCAGTGTGTGACCAATGGAAAGGCAAGCGGACGTAGAAGGAAACCCTGGGCACAGGGGACACGCCTTGAGGACAGAGACTGTGCAGCTGCGGCCACCTCTTCTCCTTCCTGTCCCTCCTGGAGCCCCAGCACGGGGACTCAAGGGACCCTTTGGCATTTTCTTCCCCAGGCAAAGTGTGATCCCCAGGAGTCCAACGTTAGAAACAGAAACTGCTAAGGCTGCCCTTGGCAGGAGACTGTCACCTGAACCAGGGGTCGGGCGAGTGACATGAGTAAAGTGGGCTGGGTGACAGCAATGCCCAGTGGGACCCCTGGGGGCTGGAGGGCCTGGACTCCAGGGCTCACTGCCACTTGGCTCCAGCTGATGGTTCTCCATGTTGTCAGAGCTTCTGGATTTTAATGTTGGAAATATGGATTTTTATGAACCTTCTAATTTTTTATGTTGGCAACTGAATCGAATTGTAAGAAATACTGTGGAAGACAGGCAGAACGTGTCCGCGATCATATCTCGAGAGCCTGTAGACCACCGGTCTGTGTCTGAAGTGCACATTGATTTTCTGTATTAAGATTCTCAGTAAGCATCTCTGGGATAGGTTTTATCAGGAGCCCAGAAAGTGGAGATAAAAAATAATAACAAGGTATAATAATAGTCAGACATTCCAGTGACTCAGTGTGATGTAACAAATGAGGCACGTGCTGGGTGGCACGTGGCTTAAAGGACAGCAGGAAGTGCCTGTGGCCCAGAGCAAAGCACTGGCCGCTGGCTGGCTCACCGTCAGCGTCTGCCACAGACGTCAGGGACGTGGCGTGAGCTCCACTCTGCCCCGATCCCCGACCGAGCGCTTCCTCTCTGCCAGGCACAGGGATGAATCCTTGACCAGCAGCATCCCTCCGTGGGTATAATCGTACCCACTTTACAGTAGCGAGAGGCCACGTCTCATCTGGGTCCTCATCTGGCTGATTTCAAAGACCCTACTGTGCCACTCTTCCTGTCTAGACGTTGGAACTATAACCCAGGGTTGCATTACAGTTGAAAAGACACATTTTATCCCCAAACAGGACTGTGAGGGAAGCTGAAGATGCTCTCGTTTTAGAAGTAGGACGTGGCTGAGAGAGAAAGGCTCGCGTCTCCTTCATTGGGCTCAGTGTTCTCTCTGCTCTTCCTCCTCAGTCCGCGGACCTTCAGGAAGTCATGTTCACGGCCCTCATCAAGGACAGGCCCAAGTTCGTCCGCCTCTTTCTGGAGAACGGCTTGAACCTGCGCAAGTTTCTCACCAACGACGTGCTCACCGAACTCTTCTCCAACCACTTCAGCACCCTCGTCTACCGGAACCTGCAGATCGCCAAGAACTCCTACAACGACGCCCTGCTCACCTTCGTCTGGAAGCTGGTGGCGAATTTCCGAAGAGGCTTCCGGAAGGAAGACAGGAACAGCAGGGACGAGACAGACGTAGAGCTTCACGTACGTACCGCGAGCCTTGCTTGGATTCTCTGATCTTTTGAGCCTTCAGAAAATTTCTCTACTCCCGCCTTTCCCTCTCCCGACCTCATAAAGTAGCCAAGACATTGACATCGTTACTTTTTTTCTACTGCTTTTAGTTAAGGTAATAGGTGTGCCTGGTGAGTTTTCTGATGTCTCGCTTTATGCTCTGTGCTGTTTCAAACCACTCGTTGTAGTTTTTCTTGATTGCAAAGCTTGGCGTGGCACACCCTTTCCAAAGGCGTCTTAATGCAGAGCAGGGACAAATGAATGGCTGCCTGCTCGTGGCTTAGCCTTGTGGACACGATCCGCCTAAACTAGTTCTCAGCTGCCCGTGTAAAAGACTGGAGAACGTCTATCTTTTGTAGATAGAAGGGGCATTGGATATTTCCAGAGGGATAATCCAGGCTCCCCTGGAGAGGATGTGGGTGTACCGCCATTTCCTCCCAGGCCTTCATGTTTTAGGCACAGGAGACCTAGTGTCCAGCTGCTAGCACCTGCAGCTCTTTGCGGAAGATTTGCTCTGGGCAGACCCCGATGGCCTCCAGGAGTCGGCGTGTAAAAACGCCAGCTCCCACCCCGCGTGGAGGAGGCGGTCCCGAGGCAGCACTTGACACTGGCTCGCGGGGCTGCCTAGCGGGACTCATGCCTAGTTGGCCGTCAGGACACCTCGTCGACGATGCACCTTTATTGGTCCTTTCTCTCAAATCTCATTGGCTCACTCTCGATTTTCCTGGGCTCGGCCCTTAGATAAACCACTTGCCTCTGATTCTTGTCTCTGAATTGCTTCTGGGGAAACTAGGTCATTACCTTTTGCAGTTTTAGGATTTTAATGTGAGTGTATATTGCAAAAAATATGAATGAGACTCGGTGCTTGAAAGAATTGGAAGTGTTTAGAAGGTGTCTGTTTGATGCTGCTTATGTTAAAACCCTCTGCAGGACCCATAGCTGTGCCTGGCGCAGTTTGGGTCCCGTTAAACCTGTAAGGGTTTTAAAAGGCATGTGCACATTTAGTTGTTTTCTATCTGAAGAATTCCATCGGAAGATATGGGAGAGGAGCTGGGATTCTAATTAGCGTGTTAGAAACTGCAACTTAGAATGATGCTCGAAGAAATACGTGTAGTTTTGTGTTGCGATACTGAATTTAAACTGTAGGAAAGTCAGAATTTAGTTTGCATGATTTTTCTAGATGAGATATAGATTTGTACGATGAGAGGGAGTCGCTTTCTCTTCAGCTGTCAGAAGCCATTCAGTTTTTAAAATGCCGCCAGCATAGGCTTTCACCCTTTCTACCTTTCCATCTCGTTGTACGTTGTCTTTTATGATAGATAAGAGGTTTTGTGTCAAACCATACCACCTGGTGACATGTGGAGCTGAAAATCCCATCCCTGCACGGTTATAATGGGTCCATTTGCCAAGTTAGGGAGCCCTCCAGACACGGGGTGCTGTCTAGGGCATCCCGACCCCGTTGTCATTCTCGAGTGGTGCAGCCCCTGTGGTGGTCCCTTCGCTCACACTGACCGTGTGCTCTGACCCCCCACCCCCCGCAGGACGTGTCTCCCATCACGCGGCACCCCCTGCAAGCGCTCTTCATCTGGGCCATCCTGCAGAACAAGAGGGAACTCTCCAAAGTCATCTGGGAGCAGGTAAACGCGCACGCCCACGCCGGATGTCTGCTTCGCCGTGGTTCCGAACTCTCGCTCCTGACCCAAAACATCCTCCATAAAATGAGATGTCTGCTGTCAGATGAGTATGGCAGAGCTTGTTCCCATGGCGACGGAGGCATCTGGGAGGGGAGGTCCCTGGGAGGTAGCTGTGCTTGGCGGGCAACCCAGTGGGCATCTGCTTCTCAGGTGCATGTGGGTGTGGGGTCGTTTCTAGGTGGACAAAGTTTCTAAGTTCGATGTAAAAAGTTAATTTCTAGCTTTATTGGACAGGAAGTAGGGCCTGGACAGGTGTGTCTTTGGGAAACTTCTAGAGATTCTTCTCTGTGATTTAGCACATAACAAGGTTTTGTAAATGATGTACGGACAGTCAAAAAGAAGCTACGTTCTCCATTTCTAGCATGTAAAATTGGACGCCGAGTGTTGAGCTCACACCCAGACTCACTAACCACGCTAGCGAGTCTTCCGTGTCCTGTCCACTCCCCACCTTGACCTGCGACAGTGTCGTAGTGGACACTCCATCCTCTTACTGTCGGTTCCCCGTGACAGTTACTCTGACATTGTCCTTTTATCTGCCAACTTCATTTTCAAGACAGTGAGTTTGTTTCAGTCGCAGCCTATTTTGTGCACATCAAAGTTTTTTCCTTGAATCACTACAAACAGTTCAGACTTTGCCGTTTCCCACCTTGGCTGTGAGTTCGTCCTTGTCTGACCTTGGTGTTGACTCGACCGCTTTGAGGGATTACGGGTTAACCCTAATGTCCTTCTCCCTCCAAAAGACCAGGGGCTGCACACTGGCCGCCCTGGGGGCCAGCAAGCTCCTGAAGACTCTGGCCAAGGTGAAGAATGACATCAACGCTGCCGGCGAGTCTGAGGAACTGGCCAACGAGTACGAGACCCGTGCAGTGGGTAAGCCCCCAGGACGGCTGCCACGTGGGTGCAGGCGTGCCGGGCGGCCCGTGCGTGCCTGTGGCATTCACGTGCTAGGTGGCCGAGTCAGCGGCATGTCCACGCTCCTGCTCTGGCCTGATTCAAGGGCTGCAGACCTTGAGGGCACACACACCGTGGTAGAAGCCACAGGCCCTGCATCCTGGCATTTACTGACTTCCCCAAGAATGGAAGTGGAAACCTGGGGCTCTCTTGTCCCTGTCTCGTTCCCCAGGCCCAGGTCTGAGTAACTCAGCACCACAGGCAGCTTTGGGGTGTTTTGTTTTGGGTGCCGTGAGGGAACTGTGACAGGTCTGAGGTTTTACCTGACTTGCAAGTCATCGAGTTGGCTTGCTACTTTCACTTAACGTATGCTGACAGAAGACCCCAGACCCCCGATCTATCACTAAGGGCAAAGGCAGCAGCCAGAGAAGCATCTTGGGTCGGTCCCCGTGCCTTGATTTCCCTGTGGTGCTATGAATAAGGGCTGGTGTTGCCTTCCCTGCAGCTTCCCAAAGTTAGGGGGCTCGAAGCTTCTATCAGGGCTGCAGGTGACCTGCCCACGTGCCCCCTCCAGGACACGATCGCTCATTACCTGGAGTGGGAGAGGGGAGAGGCCACACTAGGTTCTGGAATGTCTGTCTTCTGCTCTTCAGTTGTCTCTGAGCAAAGCTGGTCAGCGCCCTTTGCTCAGAGGGTCCGGACTGTGCAGGGAACGTGGGAAATCAGGGTTACCAGCCCCCCAACAGCAGAGCGTTTCAGACCTGCCCGTGGTTTCCTGTTTCACCTGGCAGTTTTAAGTTTGCCGTGTGGTACACTGCAAAATGCACTGATTTTTTTTCTATTATCATTGCTGATGAAAAAAGTACTCCTGGGTTTAGCTTCTCTGGGTTGGAAAAAAAAGGTGTCCAATGATTTCTTTTTCATATATGATAGTATACTAATTTCTGACTGGCCTCTATCAGGCAATGGCTCCTGATAGTTAAAAAAATTTTCCGAGGACCTCCACTCCAAGTCTTTGTCATCAGGTCTGGAAACGTAAGCCCGCCCTTGAGGCAGTGGGTCAGTGTTTTCCACACCTTTTTGTTTTTTTGTTTTGTTTGTTTTTTGTTTTTGTTTCTTTGTTTTGTTTGTTTTTTTGTTTTTGTTTTTTATGTTTGTTTGTTTTTGTTTTTGTTTTGTTTGTTTGTTTTGCTCTGTGCCTTATCTGCAAAGAGACCTCACCAGGAAGGCACAGGGTGTAAACTAGATGCTCTGGGAAGGGAGGCAGAGGGTCTCGATGCTCACCCCAGTGGCTGAGCCCCACCAAAGAGGGGGTCCCCGTGCTCAGCGCAGCTCAGGTCAGCGGGCACAGGCCACCTCGAGGAGCCGTGCCGGGGATGATGTGCCACGGGAAAGCCCCGAGTTCAGGGAAGAAGCATTCCGGGCTGGCATCCTCCAGGCCTTGGCAAACCAGGATGCTCACGCCGGCTTGGGGCGGGGGAGGACAGCGTGGGTGCTGGCCGGCCCCGCCTCCAGCTCCCCTCTCTCTGGGCCGCTGTGGCCGTAGAGCTGTTCACGGAGTGTTACAGCAGCGACGAGGACCTGGCGGAGCAGCTGCTGGTCTATTCCTGCGAAGCCTGGGGCGGGAGCAACTGCTTGGAGCTGGCGGTGGAGGCAACAGACCAGCATTTCATCGCCCAGCCTGGGGTCCAGGTAAATGGCGCAGCGTCCAGCCACCCAACGCCACGTCCAGAAACGGGCCTCTCACATCAGGTGCTGTCAGTGACACTGAGAAGCATAATGTCGCCAGCAGACCTTCTCCTCCGGCGTAAGGCCGCAGCAGGGGAAGGAGGTGATGTTACAGGAGGCGGCAGGGTTCACGCACCAGCAGACGAGAGAGAGAGAACCTTCTTGCATTTCCACAAAGCAGACGGTCCGGCACCGTCATCCGGTCTGAGTCCCGGTCCACTGTACCCCGTCAGGTGTGGGGTGAGGGGCCATGGTTCCCGTCTGTGAAATGGGCACAACAGGGGTGACAGAGGAGGGACGCTGTGAGGATCCCGTGAGATGACGTGTGGGAGGCGCCAGCCCGTCACATCAGCTGCTGCCGTTGCGGTTGGTGCTGGCCACAGCGGTAGAGAAGCTAGTGTGAAGTGGGGACAGCCAGTGGGAGGTTTTCTGCGCTGAATTAAATTAAATTAATAGCAGTTTGCGCCTGGTGTCTCGGGTGGCGGAAGGGAGAATTTCCACCCGTGGTCCCAGTTGGGGGCGGGGCTGGGTGTGAAGTGTGGGGGGGCCGCAGGGAAGAGATGGATGGGCTGACACTTGTCTGCCACACCTGTGACCACGTTTCATCTACACAGAATGCCTCAGGGTGAACATCATCCCATTTTACGGATGATTCAGGAGCTCAGGGAGGTTCTAGAACATCCTCCAGGTTGCACCGCTACGATGTAGCAGAACTGGGATGTGATTCCATGTTAATCCGTCTTATGCATCGTATTTACTTAGGCGTCATACTGTGCAGCCAGTAATTAGCACAGTGTTCGTGCAAAAATCGTTTGCAGTCACAGCTCAGTTAGGTCGAACGGGGCAGTCATTTGTGACCATGCTCACACAAGGGACGAGTCTTGCCGTTGCTGCATTTCGGCCTCTGGACCGGGGCAGGCTGGAGCGAGGCCGGCACCACGGTGGGGGTTGCCCGGGAGGCTGGCCGGCTGCCAAGGCGGTCACCGTCTGCCCCGTCTTGCTTGTGTCCCAGAGCTTTGGGCCGGGGAGACGCTGACTCATTCTCCTGTCCCGAGAGTTTCCACTGCATGCCAGTCCATTGATGTTCATGGAAAATCTCCCTGCAGGCCCAGGGGACCAGGGAGCTAGCTTCCTGTAGGCAGGCTGCTGTGTGGGGTCCGTGTCACCGGTGGCCCTGGAACCAGAGCTGGAGGACAGTGTTTCGTGACCGGGAGCCTAGCAGTGCCACTCGGTAAAGGCCCACTGTGCTCATCACCCCGGCGGGCACATGGGAGTGAGGAAGGCTGTCTTTGTTCGAGGCCCCCCGGAAGCAGGCCTCATATGGAGGGTTTAAATGCATCAGCCTGATCTGGGGGTGCGCCAGGGAAGCATGGGCGAGTGTGGGCAGCGGCAGGGGAAGGGAAGGAAGCAGACTCAGGTGAGCGGAGGAGGGCGTAGCACTGTGCAAAACTGGGCTGGCAGGAGAAGCCATCCTTTCCCAGAGGGAGGTGACAGGGCTGTGGGTGGGGCCGCCTGTCCTACCCCTCCCCCCACCCCCCACCCCACCCGCCTCCCCCGGCCCTGGGTTTCCGCCGGCCTTGCCCAGAGACACAGCAGTCCCCCTTGGATGGACACGTTCTTTTGAGAGCCCTGCATCCCTTTGGTGGGGACCGGTCTATGTTCACCCCTTTCCTGCTGACGTGCAGTGTGGTTCCCAGAGGCACCCTGAGCTTCCTAACCGCCACCTTCACGGGAGGTCCCCGTCCCACCTGTCGGGGGTTGGTGCAGTCTGGGAAAAGCTTTTTCATGCATTTCAGCTCGGATCCACGTTAAGGTGACGGGCCGCTCCCTTTCCAACTCTGGCTTTGATTTCAAACAGATAGAAGTGGGGTCATGTCTTCACTGTCTCCGAAATG
>CM053503.1:165324369-165335963 GCA_028627145.1 Eidolon dupreanum | reverse complement strand
CCCCCCCCCCCCCCCCCCCCCCCCGCAGCGGCGTTGGCCAGGTCGGTGACAACGCCCTTGCCTCTGGGTCCAGGAAGAAGCCGGTTGACAAGCACAAGAAGCTCCTGTGGCACTACGTGGCCTTCTTCACCTCCCCCTTCGTGGTCTTCTCCTGGAACGTGATCTTCTACATTGCCTTCCTCCTGCTCTTCGCCTACGTGCTGCTCATGGATTTCCACACCGTGCCGCGCCTGCCCGAGCTGGTCCTCTACGTGCTGGTCTTCGTCCTGTTCTGTGACGAAGTGAGACAGGTAGGACAGTCCCCGTGTGCGGCTTGTCCTTTCCCCGTTTGCCAGGCGGCGTCCTCCTGACGCTGAGCAGCAGACGTTGCTTCTGAAGTTCCAAGGTCATGGTTTCCCCGAGTAAACGTTCTCGGTAGGTGGTAGCCCTGAGCCCGGGAGGCTGCCTCCTCCACCTCTTAGCGATCCGGTGAGGTCTCAGCGCCGAGCGCACTCTTTGCTCGGTAATTAGTGTTGATCGGTGGACGGGAATTACTCAGCGCCGGGAATGTGCTGGAAGAGCGGGTTGACCTTGGACGGTGACCGGCTCCGTCCTCAGGGGCCGTTTGTGTTCCGGCGGGTGCCTTTGCCGGGGGAGGCAGCGGGATGAGTGGCCGGGGAGCTGGGTGGGCTTTCCGGCTCAGAGCCTCTTGACGCCCAGTGTGTCAGAGCGACGGTGCCGGAACGTCACGTAAGTCCCTGCGGACTTCGGCCAGTTTGCGTGAATTATTCATCGTGCTTTCTTTGCGGTTTCTTGGGATCTGAAGTCTTGGGCATCCTTTCTCCACCACTGAATCCAAAACTTTAGCCCAGTCCTGGCACATAGCAGGCTCCCAGTTAGTAACTGTCAAATAAATAAACATCGATGGCGAAGGACAGTGTGGTTTTCTAAACCATTGGGAAAAGTCATCCCAGAAAATTGTTTCAGACTTAGCAATTCACAATTTATTCGAGAACTGCCGTTGCTGTCACCTCCGTTGTCCCTTCTGAGACCAAACCCAACGTTGTGTCCATTCAACGTGGCCTAGAGGCCGTCCCAGAATCTGTCCCAGGCCTCACCCGCAGTTTATGAGACGCTGTGCCAAGCTCTGCGGGGAGTCGGAGGGGTGGGGAATGCTGTTCTCGCCCGCACCGAGTCACCACCTGGGAGGCGGAAGTGTGAGGGGGGAGGCGAGAGGGTGGAGGGGGAAGGCGAAGGACGCAGGTCAGCGTTGAGCATGGCGGGGTTCGCGGGCTTTCTGTCTGCCAGCAACTCCCCCCTGGACAGGGTCCTGCTGACCGGAGGGATTTCCGTGACTTCAGATCAGCCTCGTTAGAGCCCTGTGCACTGGCTCATGCGGTCGCAGCTCGGTCTAGTGCATGCCTTCTTACGAGTCTGCTAGGGCCACTGTGACAAAGCACCTGAAAGGCCGAGGGCCAGCTGGGTGGCTTCAACCACAGACGTCCATCGTCTTCATTGCTGGAGGCCTGACGTCTGAGGTCAGCTCGTCTGCAAGGCAGAGGGAGAATCTGTCCCAGGCCTCTTCCCTGGCTTCTGGACGTTCGCTGGCATCTTTGCTGTTTCCTGACTTGCAGATGCGTCACTCGAACCCTGTCCTCGTGCCCACACGGCATTCTCCCTGTGCGCATGTCTGTGTCCAGGTTGCCCCTGTCGCGAGGATACCAGCGGTATTAATTAGTGTTAATCTATTCCAGTATGATCTCATCTTAACTCGTTACATCCGCGAGGCCCCTGTCTGCAAACCAGGTCACGTTCCCAGGTGTGTGTGTGTGTGTGGGGCGGGGTTAGGGTTTCGATGTACGGATTTGGGGCAGGCGACACCACACCCTCCAGGGAGCCTCTTTCTCTCAGCTGGCGTCCTTTCCTCGCTGGTCCTCTTTTCGACTTGCCACGTGTCAGCGGCAAGGAGGTACAAATCCCCAGTTTGAGAGAAGCAGAGAGAGATGGAAGAAGCATCAGCATTTAAAGGGGGAAGGGGCCCACATGAGAAAGTCGGCTGAGAACCCTTTCACCAGGGACCTCCCGAGTCTCGTCGTGGCAGGGGCTGGCCCTGCACGAGGTCAGCCCGTGCGGGCAGGTCCTGGGGCCCTGGCTCCCTCCCTTCGCTCCACTCCCGGGGTTGCTCCCCTTTTCACAGGCACATCAGAGAGAAAGATGGCTCCCGCCCGGGTTGCTTTTGCAGAAGAGGGAGAAGAGACTGAGGGTGGAGGGCTCCATCATGTTGGAGGGGGAGGGCCCCGAATCCCATCCCGTGGGCGGAGCGGCCAGCAGCAGACTGCTTGTCCCCTGTGCACTGGGGAGACCCTCTCAGCCACCACTTGGCTCCGAGTGGTGGGCCTTGTGCCAAAGGACTTTGACTGGTCTGTGGAAGTCGGTGGACTTGGAGGGCAGGCCTCCCGCTCCGGGCGGAGGTGCTGGAGGACCAGGGTGTCACACAGGACTCCAGGGGCTGTGGCGGTTCGAGTCGCATACACGAGCCTGAGCTCCATAGGCTCAGCGGTGTGACGGGAGCAGCGCAGGGCACCCCGAGAGGCATGGGGTTTGAGCAGCCTCGGGACCCGCCTCGTGGTTCTGGTGCGTTCGCCTCAGGCGACCAGCCTGACATCTTAAATGAAGTCACTGAATAGAATCGAGTAGCAGTGAATGACTAGCCCAGTGCAGAGGTAAATGTGAGCACAGATGAGGGGGGGGGGAGAGAGAGAGAGGAAGGAAGGGGAGGGGAAGCCCGCAGGAGCTGCGAACATACAACATGGTAGTGACTGAATTTCCACCGTCTCCTGGGTCCCCACCCCTAAATGGGCGTCTTTGCCGCCCGGGGTGGGGGGGTCGTTGTGGAGAGGAGGGAGAGGGTGGGGTGCCGGACGCGGTGGCTCCGCGGCCGGTTCGTTTGCGCGGGTCCAGCCTCGCACGTGCCTGGTCGTTGCCCGGGCCGGTGGCATGGAACGACCTGCCTCAGACGTCCCTGTCATGTTCGTGTTCGATCCTCAGGGGCTAGCGCGGGAGCTGAGCCTCCGCGTGTGTCTGGCAAGTGTGTGCATGCTTTTTAAGCAATGAACTGATGGGGGCGGGGTACTTCACGATTCAACCCCTGAGCTGCGCCCCGACCGACCGACCGCGTGAGGAGCCATGAGGGCAGCTCGGCCGGCCGAGCTGGGAGAAGGCAGAACCCACGGAAGGGCCTCTGGGGGACTCTTTCCAGCAGGGGCTGCTGTCGGTGGCCGGTGGCCGCTTCTCAGAATGGTTGGCAAAGAGTTCCAGTCCTGGGCTGCTGCTCCCTGCCCCTACCCCTGGCTCCCACTTCTCCGACAGCCCCGGTCCTGGCCCCTCCACCTCTGTCACCTTAAGACCCAAGGCCGTGACAGTCTCGACGTTGCTTGGTTCCTCTGGTCGGCTAGAGGGGCCGTGGGGTCTAAAGACAGCACTTCTTCTGGGTGGCCCTGAGGGTAGAGCTCGGCCTGGGTGGAAGGTGCAGAGGCACTGGGACACCGGGTGTCACATCTCGGTTCATGCCAACGCCTCATTCATGCATTCTTTCCTTCGACAAATATTCACCGAGCACCTACTACGTGCCGGGCACCGTCGGTGACACCGGGGATATAGCAGTGACCCAAACGTCTCTGTCTTATGGAGCTTCCCGCCTCGTAGAGGTGACCGGCAGGGTCGTTTCACATTGTGGCGGGCAACACCGAGTGAACGAGTCTCACACTTAGCGGGAGGCCGGCCCAGAGGACCTGCCACAGGAACATTGGTCCCGAAGCCACACACACGCCCAGACAAATTTCGGAAGAGACTCGGGGCAGGTGTGTTTCGCTGGGAGAAGGGTCCTGGGCAGATGTCGTTGGGTGCCCAGGAGGGACACGTGCGGGGACACCGAGCAGGAGCAGGCGGGCAGGTGGAGGAGCCCCAGGGAGGCGCCTGGGGAAGACAGTGTGCTTCCCGGTCATTCCCGGGGGCTGCCTGGAGGAAGTGGTGCCCGCACGGTCTGGCCAGGTCCCAGCTCTTCTGCCTGTGTTCGCGATGGGAGATGCTTGATACGGAGGGCGATGAGGAGGACATATAGGTTTGTCCAAGTGTTTCTTCTTTCTTTTTAAAAGTTACTTTTGAATGGGCTGGTTTCTGTTCAGCAATACCGGTGGCGTGGGAAGCGCCCTCTCCTGCCAATTACAGGCGGGCGGGTTCAAGGTCAGCTGGGCGGGTTCAAGGTCAGCTGGGCGGGTTCAAGGTCAGCTGGCCTTTGAGGACAGCGAGTCTGCAGGACGCAGCCTTGGAGCTTCCTGTCATGGGTGGAGTCTGACACGAGGGGGCGCTGTTTCTCTTCCTGTCCGTGGACTCCCCGGCCTCGGGATCCACACTGGACTGGTTTCCTCTGAGCACAGGTTCTGCGGCCCCCTGCAGTCTTAATGAACCTAATCCACACTTGGAAACCCAGCAGGATGTTGCTTAGATTGTGTCCGGGTGTGGAAAGTGTGCTCTTCAGTGTCTCCCCGTGTCCCCTCCCGAGCAGGTATCAACCAACATGCGAAACTGGAAATGTCAAGCAAGGCAGTCGGTGAGCTCAAACATGGCTGTTAAATAACTCTCGGGTCCGCTGAACAGGTTGTGGATGTTTATTCAGGATGAGATAAGTCCTGTCATCTCTTCACGAAGACCGCCGTGCAGTCTCGAGGCCCTTTGCATCCCCCCATCCTGGAAGGTCTGATGAAATATGGCCCCGGTACCCCAGGAATAATAGCCCGTATCCAGCGGTTCGTTCAGAAGAGAGGCCTCTATTCACTTTAAAAAACATCTCTTCACTGCAGCAGCGCCTCTGAGACCCAGAATCGATCCCCTCATCACGCAGGCCAGGCTTCTGGGAGTCTTGTGGACAGAGGCCGAGCCGGGCTGGGGTGGCTGAGTCGCCCTGTGCCCACCTGCCCCGCAACCAGGGTGTCTAAGGGGGAATGGGCAGCAGGAGGTGGTTGGGAAATTTTAAATATTTTCTTGGTGCTTGATTTCATGATGCACTCACTAACCCTTTGTCCACAAAAGTTGCTATTCGGATTTATACATGAATGCAAGGAAGTGCTTGAGAAACCAGTGATGCTTTTTGAACCCCTTCCCAGTCTAAGATTTCGGGGTCTCTATGGGATCTAAAGAAGCAGTGTGATGTTGGGGAGAGGAAACTAAGACTGAGAACCCTGGGACAGCCACTCGCTGTCCCTAGGCCTTGGTTTTAGCTGCGAAACAGGAAATATAATATCTGAATATGAGACAGACCCATATCGGTGAGTTCATTTAGTAAGACTGAGAAGTGCCATGTTCCTCTGATGACTGTTTTTTCCTGCCCCGCACGACTAACTAAGTCTGCTGGCTTAGCATCCCAGCTGGCTTGGGCCTTGGGCGTTACCTCCCCTCCAGCCCGTGTTGCATTTGGTTTCAAACGTGTTTAAATGCCGTCTTTCCCAAGAGCCAGTGGATTTCTGGAGACTCGGCACTGCATCTGATCCCGTCTTTGTGTCCCCGGGGGGCCTGGCACAGGTGCTCGGAAGGAAGGCCGGGGGCTGGAGGTAAACGTGCTTCGCATGGACGCAGGAAGGAAGGGCTAGACGGCCACCTGGGGTCGGCCCTGTCCAGCCCCCGGGTCGCAGAGAGGCGGGCCAGACGCAGTCTCCTCACGGACGATCCTTTTCCTCGTCCTCTCGGTGTTGTCCTGATGTGCTTTCTTCCTTCCGAGAAATCATGACCAACGCATGTAAATGCCTGTGACCTACTTCTGTGACCACATCTGTCCTCATAGGTGTCACATATATATAGCAGCACGGTGCAAATGAAAAAAAATAAAAAAAAGGTTCCTTTTCATCAAGATGCCGTGTTGCTACATGCCAGAAATTGTTTGCAATAAACACACAAGTCCGTGACGACAGTGTGGGTGATGCTTCTGGAGTTGTGCAGGGCGCGGCCGGCGCCACCGTGCACGGTGGCCTGGCGCTCTGCAGGTTATGCCCACTCCCTGCACGTTCATCTCCAGGAACGGGAAGGGTGCCCGAGTCCTTTCCAGCAGCTCATGAATGACAGGACAGAAAGCACGCAAGGTGCTTCCAGAGCCCCGGCCCCGCGTGAGGTGCGGGTGGGGGCTCGCTCGGCCCCTCGCTGGCTCAGAAAGGATGTGGGGAGAAACTCGTGAACACTAAAAAATCTGGAAGCAGCTGAGGTCTCCCAGCGGCTCACGCCCCCTCTCTGTCCCCTCTGTGCTGCAGTGGTACATGAACGGGGTGAACTATTTTACCGATCTGTGGAACGTCATGGACACGCTCGGCCTTTTCTACTTCATCGCGGGAATCGTATTTCGGTAAGTCGTCCTCACCGTTTTCCCGTTTTAGGTGGTTTTGGATTGTCCTGGGAGAAAAGGTGAAGGAAAGCTCTTGGACGATGAAGCCCGAGAGAAGCCCGTTCCCCCTCCCGCTAGAATCGGTCACAGGTGACCTCTGTCCCTGCTCCTTAGAGATGCAGCTTGGCTGGTGGAAAGCTGTGTCCCCTCCCTTCCTCCCTCCTCGCGGTCTGTCACTGAGCCGGGGATCGTCGCGGGTTTTCTTCCCGTGCTCGTAGAGCCTGGGGAGAAGCAGACGGTGACGAGGATGTGAAATATCGCACGGCGCTTTCATCTGGGACCGCATAACCTTCTAACATGCCCTGCAGTTCAGCTCGAATGCTGGTTACGGGGGCCGCCCTTCCCGTGACAAGCATAGTTCCCATCTAGAAGCAATCACGTTAGAAAAACCAATCTAAAATTATGGCTGAAGGCGAAAAGCCACATGCAATCCGCGTGACAGGAAAATTGGAGTCGACTCGACACCATGGCCCATGTCCACGTCCCTCCAGGCCTGCCTCCCCCAGGTAGCATCAAGGTGAAGCTTGGGGAGCCATCCGAGCAGTTCGTAGGATGCCGCTTTGCGGCAAGCCCGACCACCCGCCTTTGCGCCCACCAAGGATGGGATGGTCCACAAGCAGTGCTCATGCTACAACTGGAAGGCAGGAAAAGCTGACTCAGGGTCCTCCCCCGGGACCTCCCTTTCTGCCTGGGTTAGGCCGCCAGCTTTTGAATCGCAGTGGGTGGGACAGGATTTCCGGAGCATTCCAGTTAGAAAGAGCACACGACTTTCAGTGAACACGTTAGCATGTGGTCAGCTAATCAGACGATCTGGTGTGACCAAGGTTAAGTGTCATTAGGGCAGACCTGGCGGCGTCCCCTCCCAGGTGGTCACGGTGGGGTGGGGGCGGGGTGGTCACAGGCCAGGACTGGGCTCTGGCCGTAGGACCTGAGGAGGAAGGGCTGGAGTGGCCGGAACCTAGGGAGCTCTGTTGTGTGTGACGTCCTGGCCCTGCCAGAGTTCACGGGGGAAGAAAGCCATGGTTCTTGGTCTCCACTGCTGACAGGTGGGCAGTGTCCACGGCCTGTCCCCACTCACTCCCGGTCCCCTGGCTCTCAGCTGCTTTTCCACATCTGGTTATTTTTTTAAAAACAAAACCTTGAAGTATCATGTCAAGATCTCACAAATTCTGTTCCCCTTCTTTCCATAGGCTCCACCCGTCTAATAAAACCTCTTTGTATTCCGGACGAGTCATTTTTTGCCTGGATTACATTATATTCACTCTAAGGTTAATCCACATTTTTACCGTCAGCAGAAATTTAGGGCCGAAGATTATCATGTTGCAGAGGATGGTAAGAATGAAGAACATCTGTCGTTGTCAATTTTCTTGCTGTACCTGGAGTTCCTTTAATTTTCGATGGGAGGATTTCGTCCACAGTGTGACTGTAGCATTTTGCGGTTAGTGAGATTTGTTCTCCTTGATGAGTTTTCAGCAGGGGCCTCTCCCAGGTTGAAATTTGATGAAAGATGACTGTTGGGAGCCAACAGCATAATTCAGGGAATTGCTAGTAAAGATATCTGTTTAGATTTTACACTTTCGTTTGAGTCTTAACGATTTACCAAGAGCATAGGCAGGATGTGGACGTTTCTACCTGTTTTATAGATGTGCACAGTTGGGTCCGGGGAGGTTACGATGTTTGTCTGGAGGCATGCAGGGAGCTCGGAGCGTAGTGAGGGTCGGGACTTGAGTCTTACGGCCACGTGACTGGCACAGGTGTGGGGATTGCCCAGCCCGCTTCGTGACGTAGCGGAGTGAGAATTGCACGCTGACCATGTTGCTCTCCTAAGCTCATTTTCCAGATGCCCTGAACCTCTCGCGCTTCTGTCTTTAAATCAAATGGGCACTTGGATGAGCTCATCTGAGGTTCTTTTCCAACATTGAGGTTCTTTGCATTTGTGGTTTTAAAATTCAAAGCATATCTGAGGCATCCAGTCACCATGAAGTCATGCTCTGTGTGCAAAAAATTTTTTCTTAATTAAATTATGCGTTCTTTATATAATAAGGGTAGCTTTTATTTTTCTCAAAAAAAAAAAAAAAAAAAAACAAACCCACAAAACAAAAAACTTAGGAAATACTCTAGAGATTGAAAGAGTGTGAGCATCATGAGAGGCAGAGAAGGAGAAGGTGCCCCAAGTCAGGCCCCTTCTTTGCTCTCGAGCTGGTCCCTCATCGGAAAGCTTCTGTTGCTGAGCTGGTCGGGAAACCTGCAGGCAGAAATGCATCTGTCAGTTTTCATTCTGGAAAACAGATGTACCCAGACCCGAAGGTGATGGCAGCCATCTTTAAAGGTAGTGAGGAAATGCTGGGTGACTTAGATTCCCCAGGCCCTGGCACCTCTGCTCTCTCCGTGGTCAACCGAGGGGACTGGCCGCCCGTGACGCCGTCCTGACCCGCTTCTCCTGTCCTCCCTCGGCAGATGATTGATGTGTTCTTCTTCCTGTTCCTCTTCGCTGTGTGGATGGTGGCCTTCGGTGTGGCCAGGCAAGGGATCCTCAGGCAAAATGAGCATCGCTGGAGGTGGATATTTCGCTCCGTCATCTATGAGCCCTACCTGGCCATGTTCGGCCAAGTGCCCAGTGACGTGGACGGTGAGCCTGACGTGGCCGGGGGACACTGGGGATGCTGGGAGGAGGCGGCAGCATCCAGAACCAGCCTCCAGGGCTCATTTGCGTTGGAACCCGGCATTTCAATGTCCAGCATTAGCCCACTGCCCGCCGTGTTTTGGAGGCAGGCTCACGGAGGCCCAGACGGCATGGATTTGCCCACACCCAGCTCACGCTGGGAACACAGGGGCATGTGCAAACTGGTGTGTGTTTTGAATGAGCCGTCTAAAGCGGCCTCAAGATCCTGACAACAGCCTGGGCTTGCTAGGGGCTGTCCTGCCACGGAAAAACGGTTCTGATGTTTAGCCCGCGTGTTGGTCACGTCTGTCCGCTCCCTGGCGTCTCCCCCATCACCCGTGCGGCTTCGCACAGCCTTTCTGGCTTCCTCTGCAGCAGCCTCTTCCAAGATCTGAGAAATGGCTCCTTGTCCGTGCAACGACGGAAAGGCCTCTCGTTATCGTTAGTCCCCGTCAGCCCTCAGTGCTCTGCGTTTTACGTAAGCGAGCGTCATTTGTTGTCACGACAGCCCTCCGCGTCTCCTGTCCTGTGGGAGGCAGCGCCCGGTAGCCTAAAGAGCAGGTGGCCGGCGGGGTTCCGACCCGGCCAGCCGTGGGTGCGTGCGCCCCGGGAGGCCTCTCGACCCCTCTGCCTCTCGGTTCCCTGCCGTAAGCCTCGTGCGGCGCCGTCTTCCCCACGGGACGCGGGCCCCCGTGTCACGGCCTTGCCCGCTCCCTCGGACACTCAGACCGGGACCCCGAGCCCAGAGCGCCTCGCAGGGGGCCGGCCGCTTACACCCAGCGCCCCGTCGGGGTCTGCCAGCACGCCCCGGCCAAAGCTCTCCATCCCCCGCTCCAGGCTCGGACCTCCTCCAGGGCCCCCAGTCTAGGGTCTGTCACCACTGTGCACGCGTCGCCCAGATTGGAAGCTCCGGTGTCACGTCCCTGTGTCCAGTTCAGCGGCTCGTTTTGTGGATTTCGCCTCCTGACGTCTTTGGCGCCGACCACGTTTTTTTCCTCCCTGCCGCCACCACCCCGCGCCATCCCCGTGCCCGCGTGTGCGGCTGTCAGTGGCGAGCACCTCCCGTTCCCTCCGGCTCCTGGCCGACCGCTGCGCTGCGGCCACAGCACCCCTGAGTCAGCCGCTTAAAGCAGTTTAATGGCGACGCGTAGTTCCCAGGATGCAGATGAAAGAAACCCGCGCATCTGGTCACTGCCCATCGCGTCCCCTCAGTTCCACAGACGTCTCCGCCCCCGACCACGGGGCCCCGTCTGGGCTCTCTGGGCGCCCAGCTGTCCCCGTTTACATAGCTGGCTCCTGCTCTCAGTTTGGGGAGCTGCTGCTGGGTGAGCCACCCCAGTTACGCCCACGGAGCACACGGCGTGTCCTTCTCAGCACTTCTCACGGGCTGAAAGTTTACCCTGGCGTGGTCGGTCATCCGCCTATGCGCAGAGGCCGCAGCTGCCGAAGGGCCAAGTTCACGTCTACCTTGCACTTCCTTTCCTGTCCGATCCTAGCGAAGTCCCAGGCCCACCCTGGCTGCTCAGGAAACACGTGCGAGTAGATGAACACGTGACTCTGAGGCTTACCCCTTGTTTGGCTCAAGCCCCTGAGAACAGTGCCCGGCACGTCACCCGATCATCGTCTCGCGTCACCCCGGGGTGCCCTAGCGCCGCCCCCTGCAGGGGGCTCCTCACTTTGCCTTTCGGTTTCTCCCCCTCAGGAACCACGTATGACTTTTCGCACTGCACCTTCACCGGGAACGAGTCCAAGCCGCTGTGCGTGGAGCTGGACGAGCACAGCCAGCCGCGGTTCCCTGAGTGGGTCACCATCCCCCTGGTATGCGTGTACATGCTCTCCACCAACATCCTGCTGGTCAACCTGCTGGTCGCCATGTTCGGGTACGCGCTCAGTCGCCGGGCGTCTTGCCCCGTGGGGCTGGGGGAGCTGGGGGCCGAGCAGCGGAGGCCCACCCTGGGGGAGCTCCTGCTAGAGCCTCAGGGGACTGTCTGGTGGTCTGGAGGGGGCAAGGCCTTAAAGGGACTGTGTTAAAAAAATACCGTGTGGCCCTACTGGCCGTGCTGTAAGCTTGGACCAGCCCCGGTCACGCCTTCGCGGCCGGTCAGACTCCGGGCTCAGCATCCACCGAGCAGGCTCCCCTGGGCGCGTGGTGTTGCCGTGGAGGTGTCTGCCATGCAGGCGGCCTCGTCCCCAAGGCTCTCCCTGCTCTCCTGTGGGATGCACTGGTCTGGAATCTAGGGCTTAAAGGACTCAGCCTTTACTTAGCGTGAAGACAAGTAGAAAGAGGCAGGAGAGGGACTGTCCTTTGGGGCTTGTGGCTAATGAGGCCGAGGGAGAATGTGATGGTGACTCTAACGGATTTTTGTTGCCTTTGGCGATTCTCCTGGTGCGTTGGGAACACCACGGTTGTCATTTCCTCTTCATCCTTCTTAGGAGGGTATCAAAGAGCCCAGCGTGGTAGTATCTTAGTTTTATGCTGTTGCTTTAAGGTAGGTGGTGACTTTAAGTCCATGAATCCTGGCACAG
>CM053503.1:165302246-165323869 GCA_028627145.1 Eidolon dupreanum | reverse complement strand
CCCCCCCCCGCCCGCCCAGGGCTTTGTGCTGTGCGCTGTCCACAGAAGCCGTCCTCCAGGACCATAGCGACACATCTGTAATGCGTTATCTGCGTGACAGTCGTCAGCTTAGAACTTAGAGCCCAGCCTGTCATGGTCAGGTCAAGGGCATGCAAGTCCCACAGCTCAGTGTGGCCCTGGCCACGTTGCTGCCCTGCTTGCCTGTGTCCGTTTGAGGCTCGAACATGGGTCTCTTCCCCATGAGGGCCAAGCCGCAGTGCTGTACCCCATTGTCACCCCATTCGCTGCTTAAGTGTGATAGCTCAGGGACGTGCCTTCCCCGGGCCTCCCGGACTCGTCGTGGTTAAACCAGTGCCCTCGGCTTCTGGGACCCTGACTGCTGCTAGAACCATCAGTTCCCGATGGCTGTGACAGCCATTCCGGGCACACTCTGCCAGCGATGGCCCCGGGCCGCTACCCGTCTGGCTCCACATCACATTTCCATGTAGATGCTTCACCGTACCCCATGCAACCTTACGAACTGTCACAGAAATGCACACGTGGGAATTTAAAAGCAGCGCCGGGGGGCTCTCTAGGTGGCGTTTGACGGGGAAGGAAGTGGCCGTGAATGTTTGTGATCATTCTACATGAAAGTCCTCGATCACAGGAAACGACTGACTTGCCTTCACGCAGGGCTGGGGCACTTGAAGGCGCCGCGTCCTGAGGGTCACCCCCGCCCGTGCGCCACGTCCTGAGGGTCACCCCAGCCCGTGCGTCTCTTCTGGAAAGGCGTCCCTCGTCAAGCATACCCTGACCGTCACAATCCCTAACAATAACATGTCTCTTCAATCTTAGGAACAGTATGTTCATTATGCATATGCAGAAAAGTAGGAAAAAAGTAGATAATCGCTTGATGTGGACTAAAGGTTCGGGTACTCCTTCAGCAGTCTAAGGGAGGCTTATGAAAATGGGGTGAAAAGCGGAAAAAAAGAGCAGACAATTGTAATCATAACAGCAGCTAATATTTATTGACACTGTGCCGGGCAAGGCACACCGGGGCGCTTTATGAGTGCGACCCCATTTAATTATTAATTATTTTTGTGTAGGTGCAAATCATTTTTTATCATCAGTTGTTTACAGATGAGGCCTTGGAGGGAGAGGTGGGCATGTAAACATATTAACATAATAACGTAATACAATGTAATACACTCAGCGAGAAAGGCTAGCCGCAAAGGCCTGTGGTTATGTGGTTGTGTTAGAGGAGGGGGTTATTGATTTTGACTGAACTGACGTTGGGCATCGGGCTACGACCAGCAGCAGTGAGTGCGGGTGGCGTATGCTCAGAGGACCCTGTGCCTGGAGCCCAGAGCCTGGCCAGGGAGGGAGAAGCAGGGGAGATGAAGCGAGCCGGGGGACCCTCGGCTACCACAGCGAGTGGCAGGGGAGGCAGGGGCTGGGTTATGGAGCGCGTTGCATGCCATGGTACAGGGTTTGGGCATTTTCCTGAAGATGAAGGGAGCGCTCATGGTTCTTCACACAGGCCTGTGACCTGGGACGGCAGCATACCGAACCGCGTCAGCACTTCAAAAATCAGTGCGATGAAATCTGTCTCTTACCCTTGGCTTTGAACCTGCGCTTTTTGATGCTGCACAGCGGGAGGGGAGCCGGGATATGGGACGTGCGGAGCGTGTCACGTGCCATCTCTGGCTCTGACACTCTGAGGGTGCAGGAAGTCAAGGTCCCCGGGGGTCCTGGTCAGCACTGGCTGGGTGTTGCTGGCAGGTCAGGGAGGACTAACAAATAGAAAAGGTGTGAAATCCGAGAAAAGCTCAGAGGTGTTTACCTGATTGAAATCTAGCTGGCTGATGTCTTATATTTTCGTTTATTCTGACATTCCGCTATTGTTCTAGCATCTACTTTTTTCTTTGTGAATTTTTTGCAGACTTTTCATTCTGGTCTGTTGATCGATCTTTCTATTTTGGTTTTTACCACCAAATGGCTTTAATTACTACGTAAAAAAAAATCATCTAACATCTGTTGAACAAGTCCCCCTCACGTTCTTATTCAGACTTTCCTGGCGTTTCTTGTGTATTTACTCATATGGGGGCGCCGAAGCCTTGTCTTCTGAAATCCTGTTTTCTTTCCCCTTCAAAAAATAAAGTCTTGCGAATTTTACTGGAATGATGTTAGCTTTGTCGAATCATGTAGGGGAAGCTGGTGTTTTTTTTTTTAATGATATCTTTACCATCCAGAAAAAAAATATGATTTTCCATTTATTCAGATATATGTAGTTTCTCAGAGAAGTTTCATGATTTTATTCATATGGATCTGGCAGATTTTTTTGTTGTTTTTTCCTTATCCATTTATCGTGAGTGAGTTTTTTCCCTAATATATTTTTTTCGAGAACCACTTTTTGATGTGTAGGAAGGCTATCAAAGTTTTGCTTATTTACTTCAGAACCAATCTCCTTACTGAATTCTTTTTTTTTCTTCTCTTTTCTTTTTATCGTGTCATGGAAGTTTCCTCTTATTTCTTATTTCTTAAGCTGTTTTCTTCTTAATTTTCTTCTCCCCCTCCTCCTCCTCCTTGTCAGAAATGGATGTTGAATATTGCCAGAAGACCACCTAACTACGACTGAAATAATATTTTTTCCTTTTGGTCTGTGATGGATTATGAAAACGACGAATGATAGAAATGTTCCTAATATTTAATCATCCTCTGTTCTTTAACGTACTGCTGTGTTTCATTTGTTTGCAAGGCTCTCTGAATCCTAAACTTTATCTCTCGGTAACATTTTCAGCATCGGTGAATTCCTGAAAACTTGTCTCTCTGTCAGGCCCCTGCCTCCTCCTACTTCTCCCCAGCTCTGAGGATGGAAGGTGCTCACATGGCCATGGGAGACCGCTCTCAGTTAGCATTGCAAATCTCCTGCCCACTGGGGAGTGAGGGCACAGAGCACCTGGACGTGAGGTCGAAGCGGACACTGCAGGATGTGTCTCAGGGAGACGCTGGATGGTCGCTGGTTGGCAGGGAGACTGAGCCATCTGGGTGGGGGTGGGTGACAACCCGGATGGGAGAGAGGACCTCCGAGCTGCCCAAATGTCGGGTGTGCCGAGGGGGTGCCTTTGCCCCCACCGGAACTCGGCCTCTCCTTTCCAGAAATGGAAAACAATCCCTAAAGAACATAGAGCTGGTTTTGGCAAGGCAGTTGGAAGTAGTGCTTGATTTCAGCCTTGCCTCAAGAACCCTCATGTCTCTTTGGCTGAGTCTGGAATTGACTCAGAGAGAGAAGGAACAGTCTGGAAGTGCTGCCCTGTGGGAAGGTGGCCGGCAGTGTGTAAACAGACCTCTGCAGGTCAGTCTCGGAAGTGCGTTATTTATGCGAAGTGGCTTTCGGGTATTACCGTCCCATAATCAGCTTGATCAAAAACAACAACAACAACAACAACAACAACAAAAGAAAAGCCAGACACAGTTCTGGCCCCGACTGAACGGGGAGCACCCGGTGCTGAGCGGTGGCCCTGGCGGTAGCGTGCATGCTTCTCTCCTGCCTGGACTTAAACCATTACAGTGATGGCTTCAAAGCAGCATCACTGTGTTTGGCAGTCAAGTGACAGATGCGTGGAAGCCGAGGCTTGACCTTCTCTCCCCTCCCACCAGCTACACCGTGGGCACCGTCCAGGAGAACAACGACCAGGTGTGGAAGTTCCAGCGGTACTTCCTGGTGCAGGAGTACTGCAGCCGCCTCAACATCCCATTCCCCTTCGTGGTCTTCGCTTACTTCTACATGGTGGTGAAGAAGTGCTTCAAGTGCTGCTTCAAGGAGAAACACGCGGAGCCTTCCGCCTGCTGTGAGTGGCAAACCCTTTGGGGCTCGGGATCGATTCGTTTCCGGGGAGCGTGCGGGGTCCACACCTCAGCAGCAACCTCACCTGTCTGTCCGTAAAGCTCAGGCAGCCGGCCAGCCAGTGACTTACTCAAGAGATAGAGTCGAGAACAGGTTGAGAGCACCTCATCCCCCAGCCGGGAGAGCCCTGTGTGGGGGAAATCACTTTTGGACGGACATAATGATACTATAAATAGTATGTTGAACAAGCTTGATTTATGGGATGGTATCAAAACGTGACTTTGTTTTTGCTGCCCGTTGCTGCTGTGAAATTTATTCCTTGGGAAATGTCAGCCTTGACTCCAGCAGGGCTCATGACTTTTCTGTTCGCCCTTAAGGAATTAGAAAGTTCACAATTACTGGGGTGCGGTGGGGTGGGGTGCAGCTTCTGGGCCATCTTCTCCATCAGGCCCAGCTCCAGGGCTATGTACTTCAGGGTCCACGAAAGTCTTTTAAAAATCAGAAGAAAAAGAATGAACTTTTTTAGTCCACAGAAAATATGTTGGTAGGTATTTGTCTTTATACCAACCCAGCCATTAGATATTTTTAGTAATTTTTTTCTTTTAATCCGGGGAGGGACCCATGAGGACAAAAGTACCCAAGGGCCTGGGTGGCCGACGTGGCCTGGTTTTCCCAGAACTGCCCCGTCTTAGTCCTGAGCATTCTGCATCCGGGGAGCACGGAGGGGCTGGGGCGCATTAACGCAACACATCCGTGTCAAGCGCCTACCATGTGGCAGCTAGGTGCCTGGTGCCATGTGGAAAAGTAGAGGTTATCCTTTCCCTTGACCTTAATTGAGAAGTATGGGAAGTGCTAATTTTAGAGAACAGGCAAGGCTCCAGGAGAGCCACGCTATGGACACTTTCAACGCCAGACTAGAGTAAGCCAGGGAAGACTTCCTGGAAGAAGGGGCTATTTAAGCTGAGACCCCAGGGAGGAGATGAAATCACCCACGCAAAGGGGCAGATGCCAGCGGAGGAAGTCAGAGCGAGGCGTGCCCGGGGGAGAGGAGGATGTTATGGAGGGCAAACGCGAGGAGACAGAGGGACACGGGCTGCAGCACAGCTGATGAAGGACCCTGTGCCGTTCCTCCAGCCAGGTTCTAACTCCTCACAGTCAACTGAGAGGGTGGGGAGCAGGGGAGGGCCTTGAAGTGTGTCCCCCACACTGGAACACCAATGGTTAAAAAAAAAGTCTCTGTTAAATGGAAAAAATGGATATTGAGAGCCATTGGGAAGGGGCAATCTAAGGCAGAATCCAGTGCAAATAATTAAAGAGCACAGTTAGGTTGTTCTTGTCTCCATATCGGTTTTTGCCAGGATGAGTTAGAGATTTTCTGCTCCGTCTGTGCCTTGGTCACAGGTGTTGTGTTGTTGAGTGGCCGCTGGGCATGTGTGTGTGCCTTGTCCTCTGGTCTTGCCTGTGTTGTACCTGGAGGTGGCCCCTGACTTCCGTCGGTGGATTCACGTTGCGTGTTGGGTGGCTCATCGCTGTCACTTTAGTGTAACCCAAATATTTTGATGATTCAGAAAGTAAAAATATGAATTTTACTAACTTAGATATGATAATTGGTGGCAATTAAGAACAATTTAACTTGCCAAGAACCATCAATATTTTGTGGTGTTCTTTGCATAGAAACGGAGGCAAGATACTGATGGGTATGACCCTCAGTGTTGGTCACAAAGCACTGCTGTGTTGTCCCTGGAGCTTCAGTCCCCTAAAGTCTGGCTTTCAGATTGTAAACCCGTGTCACCATCTAAAGGGTCCTATAGTCTGCTCTTTTAACAGCATTATTTCAAGACATTAAGTGTCACTTTTGGGATGTCATTAGCTATAACACATTGTAATTGCCTTTCTTGATGAAGAAAAGTGTTTTGACAATTTGAGTAAGCTGCTGCCTTTCTCCCCATCATTTTGCCTTTAAAGACAAAGTGACTAATTTCTTACCAAAAGGATGAAATGTCTTTATGTCAGAGATGGAATTAGAAGTTGAGACCTAGAATTTGATTGTACTCAAAGACCACGTCCAAAGGTCAGAGGAATGTGATGATGTATCTCAGAACTATCTTTGGTTGTCTGGAAGCCGTGTCATGGATAAGTGTCTACAGGATGTGGGGAAAAGCTCAGGGGACAATCTATGCCTTCAGATTTGGAGGGAAATGCAAAGTAAATTTAGGAAATGAATTGTCAACTAGAGCTTCTGGAAATAAGTTTTATATTTTTTTTCTTGCATGATTCCAAAGAAAAAAACAAATGATGGATAAACAGTGCAGTGAGGAAGGTTTGGACTCAGTATAAATTAAAAACAACGTCTAACAATTAGTGATATCTAGGAAAAATGTGAGTGGTTGTATGAGGTAGTGAATCTCTCAACCCTAGCTGGGTTCTGGTTGGGGGGGGTGTGTGGGGGGCTATGTGGGATGAAGGTCCCCTCTCTAAAGATTCCCTGTGCTCGGTTCAGGATCAACAGAACCAGGAAACTCAGTGTGTAAGTAAGAACAACTCAGTCCTCTGGACTTAGCTAGAGTCAAGAAGGCAGGACAGATTGCATCCCATTTTCCCAAAACTTACTGAATGATTAAGCACAATATGAACATGAAAATGGAAACAGAGCCCTCAATTTGGCCAGCAAATGGACAGGAGCTTCAGCTGGAGGAAACAAACAGGTCAGAGCGGCCCCTGGGAGAGTGATGGTCTTAGGACAAGTGTGGACACAATGTGCGCCCTTGACTTTCTCCCTCTACAAACAGTCCTTACTCTCAGGAGGGAGAAAAGAAGTAAGGGGAATGAGGGACCACGGAGGGACAGGGCCCTTGTCCACCAGATCGGTAGTGATGACGAGGGAGGGAGCTGAGAGCCCAGTGTCCTCACTGGACACTCGGAGGTGGCTGGTCTCCTTGGAGACTTCTGATTCCAGACACCGCAACACTCTTGTGCTTGCCACGGCCTCTCCTGGTAGTTCATTCCCTAAATTTACCTCTCATCTGCCTCCAGAGATGGAGAAACCATGGAATTTAAGCTCAACATTGTTCTTCTTTGGAGGAAAATGCAAGATTTTTCAAACAACTTTCAGAAAAGGTAGAATCCAAACTTTCATTTATGGTACTTTTTTGGTGACATCTTCAATTAATTTAAAAAAAGTATTATATTTTTATAAAACAATATTTTTCATGACTGAAAAAATAACCGATATTCATTAAAAGAACATCTGAAAAATATAGAAAAACACAAATAAGAAAGGGCAAGGGCACATGTAACCCACCACCCAGAGATAAATATTATTAACATACTCATGTTTATTCTGTTATTCTTGTGTGGGTGTATAATAATTTGACAGCTCTGTGCATATACATTCATAATCTAATTTGTTCACGTAACTAATAATAATACATCATGGCCCTTTTTCGCATCCATAAATATAAATCGTTGTGACAGTTTTTAACTGGAATAGTCCATTGTGTTGATGGACCATAATTAACTGAACCAATCCCATGTTGCTAAAACATTGTTTTGACTCTTTTGTTATAAGACTGTGATAAACAATTTTATGCATTCATTTTTGAGCACATTGGTGATTCTTTTTCCTTTGAGTTATTTCTAGAAGAGAAATCTCACGTGTAAGTCTTTTTAAGTCTTTTGCGATTGCCTGCCCCCACTGCTCATCCCCCTGGGACTTTAGCAATTTAGATTTCCCAGGATAGGGAAAGCCTGCTTGTCCACATCATTGCCAACACAGGGCGTGGTCGTCATTGTTATAGACCTACTGATTTTCTGGATTGGTGGTGAAAACGCCCGGCCATCATTTCCACTGACATTTCCTTGACAGCTGAGAAACTGGGCAGTTTTCCCGTGGTCCCTTGTTATTCCTGGTCTTCGGCCACCTGTGTATGGGAGACCTCGCCTTTCCTAGCTGGTTTTTATGTACTCTTATTGGGCTTCCATATGCTTAATTTGAGGATGATACAATGGAAATTATGTTGCTAGGAAAAATACAAAAGATCTTCAGTTAGAAAATATTTTCTAAAGTGAGCAACCACCATTGAAAAAAATCCGAAAAAAGTAATCAAAGAAGAAGGAAGAGAAAAAAAAGAATTCTGAATTTGCCATGTAGGATTTGCTTCAATCCTGCCACGGGCTTAGTGGCTCCGTCTTTGATTCCCAGTTGATTCTTCTTAAATCCAGGGAGCTTATATAATTCTCCCTAAACTCTAATGTGTTGATGAACAAATTGAAAAGTAAAAACTAGATGTGTTTACTCCCAGTGGACACCTGCATCAGGTGTGGAGGATGCCTGTCCATCACACCGGTGCCTGAGACCAGGTGACACTTTGTTCTGTTCTTTCGTTTGTCGCATCTGGAAGTTAAGGTGCTGGAGGAAACCGAGGTGAGGGTCCTGCTGGAACACGCTGCGGGCTCATCGGGCAGCATGCCCCGGCGTAGGTGGGGGGAAGAGACTGGACACAAGCATGTCCCTGGGGGTCTGCGCCCAGACCTCGAGGGGCGGCATTGACGTCAGGGCTTCCTTGCCTCTTCTCCAAACTTCCTACCCCCATTTTAGGTCGAGGGTAGTCAATCCGTCAGTAATTATTCAACACAGTGATCAGTTTAGCATTTTTATGTCATGAAAATGGAAGAAGAGCACATAGGGTACGTGGGAACCAAATTCATCAGTGAAATAATGATGGTGCTAAGTCACAAAACACGGAGACAGGCTTTGGGGCGGTCTCTGCTTGGAATAAAGATTGCCTCCTGTTTCATGCAGGCAGCTCACTTCCTCACTGTTACTGAGAGAGTCACTAATAATATCCCATCGCCCAGCTGCCGTCATTAGCAGGTAACATTAGTCAGATGAGCTAGTGCAGGACGAATCGGAGTCTCCTAGTTCCGGAAGCACAAAATGCCCAACAGGTGTCGATTCAGGGGTAAGGGGCAAAGGAAACAATTTGAATGTTTTTCTTTGTCTTTATTCAAGGTCTGAGAAATGAAGACAATGAGACTCTGGCGTGGGAGGGTGTCATGAAAGAAAATTACCTCGTCAAGCTCCACACAAAAGCCAGCGACACCTCGGAGGAGTATGCCGGCCATTCGTTTCTGCTCCTCGGGGCACCCCCGTACACATGAGCCCGCAGAGCGTAGGCAGCTTATTTGAGCCAGTTCTGCCAGGAGGTCACACGAGAGCAATAGCACCAAAAGATATTGCCCAGGCGATCGAAGGTGACAAACACGTAAATGCGTGTCCGCCTTTCAGGAAGGGGCAAAACCACCACCCTGCCATTCTGATTGTCCTTCACGGCCCTGGGAAAGAAAGACGTCTCTGGAGCCTGCAGGGCAGGGCCTGGGAACCAGGTGATAAGAGTGAGGTCCCTCGGCCACGGCCACAGAGGTAGATTCTGGGAAGACCACAGGTCACGTGCAGCGGGCAGCACCTTGCGGTGCCACACACGTCCCTCTGTGATGAAGAAGTAGAGAGATCAGACGATGGAAAAACTCTGTGGTTGACCTGTTACCAACTGCCCCTGAGAAGTCCTGAATGTCACTTATGGGTCACATGGAGTTGTCATGAACATCCCATAGCTCTAGATAAATCCATAGGAGGTCCACCAGTAACGTGTTACGCAGGGCCTCAGGGGCGTGCCCTTGTACTGTGTGGGTGGGTGGGCACGGTCAAAGGTCAGATGTCACAGACACTGAGAGCCCCAAACGCACGTTGAAATCCACTCTGACAAAAACAGGAAATGTAAGCACAACACACCTTTCCGTCAGGCCCCACACGGCTCCTGGGGCCACGGGACACTGTGCTTTTTCTTCGAGTGCCGAAGCAGATGCCCTAAGCCTCCTGCGTTCCTAGACTCTGAGTTCTGGGTTTCAGAAATGAGGGACGAACCTTATGAGTCATCTGTCACCACCCCATCGGCACAGATAGATTTATTTGCTGCACTTCTAACCGGGGTGAGAGCAGAATTCTGCTTCGTTTGGGTATTAGGAAGAAAGTAAAAAAAAAAAAGGAAAAGAAAAACGTAAATGCAGCTGACATCGATTTAGTTAAAAATGAAAATGATCTGTATTTTGTTCTGTAAAAGACTGTAAAATGGAGCCTAACAACCCTTCCTCAATTTCTCTTTCTCTCTCTCGTTCTCTCTTTCTCTTTCTTTTTTAAAACTTCCTTGAAGAATGAGGCACCGGTTTAGACAGCTGGATACAAAGGTACAGTTCTGTTTATAGTTTAAGAAGTGTTGTTTTTATCTCTATTATCTTCATGCTTCCAGCTAGAGGTCAGTGGTTATGGTCCAAAAAGACAAAAAGTTCATTATTTAAAAATAAAAACAGGCGTGACTGTTCATATTCAGCGTTCTGTGCTGGCTGCTTACGGGCTGAGTCCTGGACGTGGACTGAAGCTCGGCCGCTCCAGCCTGCTTGGTGTGGTCCTGAAGTCCCACTGCCATGGTCTCCAACATCTCGTCTGTCTGACCCAGGACCGCCTCTCTGTGGAGTCAGGTGCAGGACGCCGGCCACCACGAGGAAGTACCACAGAGGCCCAGAGAGAGGCTTGGGAGCCTGGGAGCCTTTCTGCTAGCCTTTGGTGCCACTCAGATTTGTTGCATTGAATGCGAAGGGCGTTGCAAATGCACAAGCTCGCAGGGGGACTCTGGGCGTGGGCAGAGGGTGCCCGCACCCACCCTGAGCGGGAGAGCCAGAGCCGTGGGCAGGCTCAGCTGAGGTGGCAGTCGGCTCACCGACATGGGATCGCGCTGCGCTCTGACGGGGAGACGATACCTGGCGCTTTATCGTGGTACCTTGGAGATGCCATCGAGGGTGGTGACATCCACGTCGTCTCCCAGTGCCTTGCTGTTTGGCAGCCAGACAATACCCACCTCCAGCACCCAGCACCTCACCCGGGGAGGGTCTCAGTGGACACTGGTGGAAGGTGCCCCAGCAGACCTCCCACACAAGAATGCACCCGGGTCACAGTTTCTTGGTGATTAATTCGTGTTATGGACCATCGGCGCTTTTAAAAACTGAGGCTGTGTCCCCACGGGCCCCAGCTCCTGAACTCTGGGCCCCTGCAGGACGGTGGGTCTGTGCCTGGTGCCTTCCTGGCCCCCCAGTTAGTCTCCTCCTCCTGAGTCTCCCCCCACCCCCTGGAACTGCCGGCTGTGTATACTGGTGTCAGCTCCTCAGGATGATGGTGCATTCTGTGCTGACAGTCGAATGTTCTCGCCACAGTTTGCTGTGGTTAGCTCTTGCCGCATAACAAATGACCCCACACTTCAGTGGCTTCGAACAATCGTTTTATTTGCTCTTGCTTTTGTGGGCCAGGAATTTGGGAAGGGCCCAGCTGGGCCGTTCTGCTTTACGTTTTCTCGGCTGGCCTTTCTGGGCTGGATTCCGCTGGTGGTGAGGCCAGGGTCTGGTCCTTCGGTGCTCCGCCATGTGACCCCACTGATCCTTGTGGCTTGGGCTTGTAACCCACCTTTTGATGTGGGAGTGGCACATGTGCACAGGGAGAAAGGAGCAGGTGGCAGTCACCTTTGGAGATGCGCTGTCACGCAGGAGTATGTCTTCTTGTGGCTACTCTCATTCCAAGGTTGCACGCATACTGATTTTTGATTGAGTCACCAGAGAGATGTCTATTTCGTTAGAGTTGAGTACTGTACACAAATGGTCATGCTAGGGTGTATATCATGGTTATGATGTGAAGAGAGAAAAGTAAAGTGCTGGATATTTTTAAAGATCAGAGGAAATTTATAGAATATTAAGAGAATATGTGAAAGGAGCCCTAAGGGACCATATTCTAAGATTATCATGTGCAATATATAGTGCACATAAAACCTTATGATATATTCATTTTTCTGCGTGGTACATTTATGTTTAAGTGTATTGTTCGCTGTGTCTATACCTAGGCCACAAAGCACATAATATTTATTGAGCACCTGCCACGTGCCAGGCACTGGGCTCAGTGCCATCAAAGCAGACATGGCCCCTCAATCTCACAAATGGACGCTTCATTAAATGGTTTGGGACTAGAGCGTTTTCAGGCTGAGTTGTGTGGGATTAGGAAGCAATCACGATTTTCTAAGCAGTGCCCACACGCATTCCAGATTGCCTGGCTTGGGCTCTAGGGACTTGCCTAGGTGTCGTGTGTGTGTAGGGAAAATGGGCTCTTTTTGTTTTTTTGTTGTTGTTGTTGTTTTACTTGTGGGTTCACTTCGCGGGTTTTGGAGGGCTGAAGCTTCCTCAAGCCACGCCTGCTGCTGACCCTCCTCGGGACACGATGGCCGCAACTGGATGGAAGAGCGAGGGGCAGGAGCCTCGGTCCCCTTGGACAACTGCCAGGCTCGGGTCAGGGGTCATCAGACAAGCTGACCTCCAGACAGTGAGGGTCTGAGTTTGCGGCTTGGGTTTGTCACAGCATGGAGGTCCCAAGACAGTCCCCCTTCTTATTTACTGGCTGGCTTCCAAGAGCGAGGAGGCAGAAGCCACCACAGTAGGCACAGGGGGCCTGACAGTGGAGGTGGTGGGGGCGGTGGGGGTGTGGGCTGAGGGAGTCACGCACAATGAAATCATAATAAAAGGCTGTTGACACACGTGTGCGAGCCAGGGGTCTCTGGGGACCTCAGAGGCGCGCTTGCCATTTTGGTCCCCTCGGCGTCTCCCTGGCTGTGGAGCTCAGCTGCTTCGCTGGCTCCCACAAGAAGCCCACCTACACCCTGCATTTTGTAGGGTTGGGGAGAAATTGGATGGGTCCCACAGGAGAACGAACTTCACAGCACAGAGCAAAGGCCGTCACCCGTGGGATTCCGCTACCTCCCGCTTCTCGCCTGATGCCCTGCCCCGTCTCTCCTGTTTAGCCCTCCTCTGTCCTCTACGCCTCATCTTCCGAGCAGCAGAAAAGTCTCCTTCCCATCCACAGAGAACTTTAGGGATCGTCACTTGTTTCTTGAGCAAGCCCCTGGAGTTTATGCCCTAAAGAGCTACATCAACAAACATCCCATATCAACAGAGGCTCCCGAAAGCCTCTCCAGTGAATAATGTAACAGAAAACAAAGTCATTCACTGTTGACCTTAATTCTGTAAGTAGGGATCTGACTATGCCTTCCTCCTTTAGGCAGCCACTGGCCCTTATGGTTTCTTTTTGTTCTTTAAAAAAAGAAATTTAAATGAAGAGGTTGTTACTGGAAATAAGCCCAAGTTAAACAGGTTTTTCCTTGAGTGAGAGATATAGCAAGTTAGAAACCAATTTATAGAAATTGCATTTTGTCTACAGCTTTTATTAAGTGTATCAATATGGCATATAATTTAAAATGAGCTTCATGAATCACAAGTAAACTTGTGAAATATGCTTGTATCAGAAATAATTTTATTAAGCCTTTTATAATTTATACTGTTTTTTTTTTTTTTTGTGAGGGGAGACACTTTATTTGCAAAAACTTGATTTATTAGTATTTGACTTCTATCAAAGCAAGACTTGATTGGTATCTTATAATTTCACTAGTATTAGTTACATATAACATTATAATTTATACATATCATTTCTCTGTGTTCTTAAAATCTGTTATTTCTAGTGGTTTGCATTTGAGTGAAGCTAATACTAATTGGTGCTAATGATCGTTTGTTAGTGAAATGATTTCAGAAAGTGAGCTATGGACAGAGTCCAAAATGTCACGTCGCTCACGTTGCTCATTCTGCGGTATTCCAGCCATGCACCAGACTCACTGTTTGTGTGTGTGTGTGTGTGTGTGTGTGTGTGTGTGTGTGTGTGTGTGTGTTTAGTGGAAAAGCTATAGAGCGATCATTTAAAATTCAGAGTTGGAAAATCGATCTTAAGACCAGTTCTATCTTTTTCCCTTTCCAAGCTTAATGATCTCAAGGGTCTTCTGAAAGAGATTGCTAATAAAATCAAATAAAACTCATGGACTCTATTGGAGAAAAAATCTAATTATAACAAGGTAAGTCATTTTAATGTTTTTTTTTTTTTGCTTGCTCTGTAAATTGATATATTCTAAGACTAATTCAAGATTATGATCTTTTTCTCAGTTATTTTATTTTTCATATATTATCAGATTTGAAAATAATGCATCATGTGAAAAATTCAAACAGCGTAGGACAGTAGGAAGGAACGGGGGGTCCCCTCTCATATTACTTTCCCCACCCACTCGGCTCCCACGCCAGAGGCTGGCACGGCCGGCAGTGGGTACACGTATCTTTTTGTAACCTGTGCAACGATTTTGGCATTAATTGAATCGCGGTCCCACTATTCTGAGACTCGGCATTTTTTTTTTCTTACTTAAGTCTCTGTCGTGGGTGTTGTCACAGATCGGTGCCTAAACCGTGTCCTTCATTCACATGAGACATCACTATGTTTATTGCTGTGCGATATGGAAATGTATGTTTGTTTGCTTTGCTATTGGGAAATGTACGTCGATCACATTTTGCTATCAAAGATGTTTTAGTAAGGCATTCAAGGTCTTTAGCAGTAGCTCACTTGCACAATAAAAATGTAATTTAATTAACTGGCAAAGTTGAACCCAAGGCTTCGCTCCATGATCTTACTATCTGCTTTAATTATGTTTTCCCATGACCTGTTCAAATTCTGAGAACAAGTGTTCAAAATATTGCCAGGGGCATGAAGAGCTAGGGGAAAAAAGCAGTGGACATTCCATTTGACTAGAATTTTTTGAGAAAGTTATTTGCAAGGAATGAAAACACATGACTCCCTTCCTTCCTTCCTTCCTTCCTTCCTTCCTTCCTTCCTTCCTTCCTTCCTTCCTTGCTTCTTTCCTTCCTTCCTTCCTTCCTTCCTTCCTTCCTTCCTTCCTTCCTTCCTTCCTTCCTTCCTTTCTTCCTTCCTTCCTTCCTTCCTTCCTTCCTCTTTCCTTCCTTCTTCCCTCCCTCCCTCCCTCCTTCCTTCTCTTCCTTTAATATTTATCGAGTGCCTATTAAGTGCTGAGGGAACCGTGCTAGGACCTGTGCTGAGGCTCAGGCACTGATTGTTAAACACTCACACTGCAGAATTTCTATTTATGGAGTGATTGTGTTATAGAGTAATTGTGATCGTCAAGTTCCTTTCAGTATTTCTGGTCACTCAATACTTTTCCTTTGGGTTCTAACAATTATAGATTATATTAAAAAGGCTTCTCTTATGGAGAACTTTGTTAGAATAAGATTAATGCATATTTTATATAATCGAAAAGGCAGGTATAGCCTCCTGAGTTGCTCAAGAAAATAAATGTTGCACAATCAGAGAGAATGTGTTTCAACTCTTTCATAATGATGTTAAATGAAAACAATATTTTACCTTACAATAAATTCAATTTGAGTTTTGGAACATTTGCCATTTTGTTTAACTTATGAATTGAAATATTTTAAAAATCAGGAAGAGATAAAACATTTTAAATGATTTTTTTTGAAAACCAAAAAGATGTAATAAAATTAGAAAAGTTTCCAAACGAGAGTTGCATACCCATCTCTCCCAGCCCGAATCTTCTCATCTCTCGTTCTTTTCCAAGCATGCTGACTGTGAGTAAAGTGAGCAAACGCACTGGCTTCCTATCAATTTGCCCTTCGCTTAAATTTAAACTTATGCAGAGTTCATTAATCAGTGAAGGAAAATGAGTCGGGAGAAGGACATTGCTTCCTTTCTGTGTGACCCTCCACGAAAGAAAAAGGATGAGAAGAGCCTATGAGGAAAGAGCTGCCCCGTAAATTCTTGACCACACATGTCTCTAGAAACGAGGAATTTGGCATATGCGATCTTTTAGTATACTTTTTTTCTTCTGGATGTAAGGTTGATTTTCTTTTCTGGATGTTGTCTGTCTGGCATATCTTTTAAGAAGGTCACCAAAAATGCAATTTTATTGGCAACCAGCTCCATGCTGCTACGACATAATTCTTCTGCTGCCTCCTTGACGGGTCTTTCTCCAGAGGGGTGAAGGTGATCGTACCTTGATGCAGGGACAAGGGAGGAGAATGCCCCCCAGGCAGAGGGAGCGGACAGCAGTGTGGGTGGACACTCAGGGGTGGCTCTTTGTCCTTCCCCCATCTGGCTCTTCATCACTGAATCAGCCTTCGATACAGTGATTTGGGATGAAATAAACAGATAATTGTATGTACATTTTTTTCTTCCTCCCACACTGAGGTGACAGAAGACAGACCCAGGGTGTGAGTGAAGCCATTCGTTTCCTCGCACCTTTACAGTTAGGGCGCGAGGGCCACGTGGCAGGTGCGGTCACCGATGTTTAATCCCTACATCATGACCCACCGATTTTTGGATTTGCCGCATTTGAAATCTAGTTCAGTTGAAAGATTTGGAATTCCTTTGGGACTCATCACGAAACTTCATTTAGATAAATTATTGCAGTTTCTTAGGTTTATTATCAACCGATCCTTCTCTTTATGCAGAAAATAAAGCACCCCAAGACTTTCTGAGTGTTAACCCGTCACCAACCATTCCACTGTGGTTGGTTATTCTATTCTCACTGACGAACCGGTCAGGACTCACATCTTTAAGAGAAAAACAATCAATCAATCAAACAAACAAACAAACAAACAAAACGGTCTCGTAGCCACTTCAACACCGAAAGAAAACCTCTCAGCTTTCGGTAGTGGATTCGGACCCCGTGCCCGTGCATTACCAGTAGGTTTTGAAGCAGGCCGGGGCGTGGGAAGGAATGCGAGAAATCCACGCTTCACACAGTTCTTTCGCTTTGTGTCCACAGGTAACGTCAGACGGCCGAATGGAAAAGACCCAAGGAGTGCCGACGAGCAGCCTGGTGACTGAGGACTGCTCGGGCCCCTGGCTGCCCAGCGGACGGTCTTAACTGCCCCACTGTGCTCTAATCTGACACTAAAGCGTGTGATTGATTTCGCCCGCCGAGGGGAGGTCAAGGCAGGGCGTTCCCTCCACGGGGCCCCCGGACGGCCGCCCTGCGACCAGGACTTGCTGTCGGTCGTCTCAGAGCGTGTTCCCTCATCCTCCTCCGTCCTTCCTCTTTCCTGCTTTTGACGCCTGCCTGTTAAGGAGACCATCTCTCCTGGGAATGGAGGGCGGCCATGGTTTTCCGTCTCCACCTGTGTTGTTGCTTTGTCTCCATTCAAGTCTCTGTTATTTCCTTTTTTCGGATCATGTGACTCTTAGTTGGCATGTTGTTAAAAGTCTCCCAAATCAGGTCTGATTTGAAAACATGCTGTTGCAAGAGGACCTTGCTCTTTTCAGGAGAGACGATTTCCCTATCTCCTTATGCTTTTTATCAATTCAAGGAAGTGACAAAGCTGCATCATCCTCTCTTACCTGCACCAGGAACTTTAGCTGAAGGAAGTGTCGCCATTCCTAACAGGGTGTAGATCACCCCAAAATGGAACCTTGAGACACACCACTGTTTTGTTTTCTATGGGTGCTCCTCTTCCTCCTCCTATTTATTATTTTCCGATTAAAAATAATTCATAGATATCATAGAATATGTAGACCATGTAAAAGATAGAAAGAACATAAATAGTCCCACTGCCTAAAGATAATCACATTTCAGGATGTTTTTCCAAGTCCATTTTTTTCTATGCATGTCTCTTTTAAAGATTTTACATAATGTCATCATACCATACATACAATTTTATATAAGCTTTGCACTTCATATTTTATCAAATACGGCTTCTTTATATTGATGGCCTTCTTAAACATTATATTAATGATGGCATAATGTTCAGCCTCTTCCGATGAGTTCCGTCACATTGGTCATCGAAGGCTGTTCCCAGTTGGTCAGTGGGGTGAGTGTCTGTGTGTGTGAATCTTTCAGCATTTAGGGAAGTTTCCCGTGGCTCAGGCCCCACAATTATGTATTGATGATTGAACCACTTACCAGGCTTTTTCATAAATGTATAGCAAATAGGAATTATTAACTCAAGTATAAGATAGGAGCTATGTGAACCTAGAACTCTTAACAAAAATAGTATATTTAATCTCTAGGAAGAAGCCAATAGCCTTATCTAAATATTACAGGTGGTGATGGCATTGGTGTTAAACTGGAGAGAGTATCTTTTCTAACAGTCCTAGTCCCAGCTTTCCCTGGAAGGGACATTATCTTCATCCCAAAGTGATGGTCCAGAAGTCCCTAAGGCAGTTGAAATGTCCACAATTCAATTTTCTTTTCCAGCTTTGAATAAACTCAGTGGCTGAAGAAGAAAGCCTGGGAAGGAAACTATTAAAAGAGCATCTAATTAGAAAAATGACAGAAGCGTGACCCAAACGAGAAAAAGCTTTTTCCGTTTTGTCTGGGCAGTCGCTAAAATGCTCCCGGCATTCATTCTGTCCACAGGCAAGGACGAGAGTAAGAAGCGCCTTTTTACTTAAACCCCGTTAACGGCCTAAGTGGGAATCTTATTCAAAAGGGTTGGTCAGCTCGGGGTTCTGGATGCTGAAAGTAGATGGGATAAAATGTACATGACAAAAACTGTCAGCGGATGGCATTTTCAGGATTTCTCTGTTGGTGAGAGAATGTCGCTTTCATTTCACTGTGGCAACCAGAACATCCGCCCTTTCTGAAGCCACCAAGCAGTGGCCTGTGTCTTCTCCACACCAACTGGAAAAATAAAGAGTCTGGCACAGAGAGAGAGAGCAGTCCCATCCTCTTACTCTCGATTCAGGTAGGGAATTTGCATAAAATCAGTAAGTTGAACTGAAAACCTCCCAGAAGACAGAATTTAGCATAACTATTGGCTAATCCCCTGAGATGCATTTGTCGCATATATTTCCACTGACCATATTTGTGTTAGGTTAAGAAATAGGCTTATGTGCACATCGGTGTCAGCAACAAGAGAAATTACTGATACTAAAAACAGAACTCGAACAACGCTCAGAATTCACTTGTCTCGGAGAGGGAACCGTCTGATGTTTTCAGCTCGCCTTGTCCGGGAGGTATTTTTGTGTGGTTAGGCGCTACGCGACTTTTGCATATGTGAAGTCAGTATTTTAGGTGCAGCTCATGAAAATAGCACAGGTATCGAACGTACCGCTAATGGAAGGTGCTACGTCTTTGTGTGTGGTTCCAAAAGTGTCCTGTGTACCTGTCCGTCACTCCCGGGAATCTTGGAACCTGGTTTAAATCAGTGTGTTAACAAATTAAATAAAGGAGGAATTGCCATCGTTCTTGTCCTTCTTTTGAGAGGGGAGAAAGGAAAATTCCTTAGTTCGGTCAGATGTGTTGCCGTAGAGACTGGTTCTCAGAGTGAGCTGCCGTCTCTGAGCAGAGGACTAGAACATTCCGAGTGAATGCAAGCAGAAGGCTGTCCCCTGGGTCTGGGTCTCACCGGCATGGCCAGGTTCGCCATGGCCCACCTTGCGCCCTCCCCACCCACCGTTGGGCACCCGTCTGCAGCTCCCGGGTCTCCAGCTTTGTTGACTCAAAACCACCCCGCAAGCATGCCCGGCTATTTCTGAGGATGCAAGGGTCACCTCTAGGATCACAAACGGGGGCTCAGAACCTGTCTTGGTGCCAGTAAGCTGCCTGTCATCCACACCTGCACGGGACGGGAGGATAAAGCCTCAGGCCCAGCCGGGGCGTGATGCCCTTGTTGACGCTGACTGCAGATTCTCCTGCTCCAAAGCCACGTTTGTTTCAGGGAGGGTTGGGGAAGTATGTCCCCTCGATGAAGACTGAGCCCTGTGGTTGTCATGGAGACAGCCCCTGCCCGCAACCTCTGTCTGGGAAATGGCCAGGCCCTCAGCCGAGCTGATATTGAAAGCAAACTCCTTCCTTGACTCCTGAACCCAGACCCCTGACCCCTGGCTCAGGCGCACGTGGATGGGAATCCATGTGAAAATGGGAATCGTTAGGGGTGAAGCAACTTCGGTGGCCGTCCCGTGTGCCGATGGGACCCGAGCGGACATCTCTGTACCATGGTCGGTTTGGGTTCGAGCTGGGGCTTCGGGGGCTGCACGGTCACATTCATAACATTGATTTTTAAAGCGGTTTTTCTTCCCCCTACAGACGTTTCCTTGGACAGGGAGACATTTTCCTTGTTCCGTGCACCACGCATTGTGATTACATGCCCACCGCGAGTGTTTCTTGGGTAATAAGAATGGTTCAAAATAAATAAAAGGAAGAGGAGGCCTCTGCCCTCCACCGTCTTACGATCTGGTAGAGGAGGCGAGGCTGGTTTCAGAAACTGAATTAACGCCCAAAGCATCGTGCCACACGCAGGGCAGAGAACAGGGCAGTGGGCGCAGACTAAGGGGACAGCCGTGTGGGTGAGGGTCTTAAAGAAGTGCGTGTTTGTGCGGTAGACAGAGGAAAAGGGCTTGCCCCGAATTCCTCTCGAGGATGTTCTTCCCCTGTTTGCACGGCAGAAACCTCCTGAGGAGCCCCTTGGGGTAAAGAGAGAGGCCCAGATGGCTACAGACGGTCCCTGACTGCACACGGGCATTGGGTGGCATCTGAGGTCTCTGGGTGAGCACCGAGGAGGATTTGTCAAGACGAGGAGGACACCAAACGAAGAAGCGAGGGGGACGTGTCAGGGGGAGAGCATTGTGTTCGAGGCCCCCTCCTGGTGACGATGCAAATCTCCAGAACAGAAACACGCTAACTACAAAGCGATCACGGCAGTGGATTACGCGTGACCTGGGGCACGGGCGCGTCACGCCTGTGAGTCCCCACCGCCTCTCACCGTGCCGTTAAACACGCTGCCGTCAAAGCTGTCGCCCCTCCTGACTCGTGACACTACTCTGAGAGTTACCTTCCCGACACTCGGGGGTCGGGGGTGTCGGGGTGTACCATCCCCGCTCACGAATCTCCAGTGCCTCCCTGTTGACTAAGTCCCGTCCACCCCCCTCGTCTGGAGTGTGTGACGTCGGCAGCCTGGCCCTTACTCATTCTGCAGGTGCATGGCGTGACACTTCTGTCTGGCGCACAGACTCCATGCCACGTGCCCGTGCGGCCCTCCTGGCCAGAGCCAAACACCGTGTCCCCTCCCAGCGCGTTACCACTGACCGCCCAGCACGCTACGTCATGGGAAAACCACGCTGAATGTCCCCCGTCCCCCTAGATTTCTTCCCTCTCCTTTGTTTTAAGCCTCAGTGGACTTTCTAATTGGTATAGTGCTGGGATTCAGAACTGTGAGACACAGTTGCCTGGCTCTGAACCCCAGCTTCACTGTTTGCAGGCTGTGTGACTTCGGGAAGGTTACTTAAACTCTCTGTGCCTCGATTTGCTCATTTGTAAAGTGACCCCCCCCCCAGAGGGCTGAGAGGATCGAATGAGATAATGAGAGGGTCCAAGGTCCCAGCTGGTACTTCGCAACTGCTCTGTGGATGTTTGCTCTCTCTCGTCACCACTCTCAGCTGTTCCTTTGTCCAAAGTCTCTTTTGTCTTTCTCACTGGTGAACCCTTATCTACTGTCAGGGCCCAGCTCGAGAATCACCTCCTCCAGGAAGCCTGCCTTGATCCTGCACTCCCAGAGCAGCTCAGTCCTACGCGAGCTCCCCGACTCTACCGCACGGCACGCGTGGGCAACAGAAGCACCTGAGGGTTACTTGGGTGCTAGGTGAGGACTTCTGGAGGCCACAGGCTCTGGTCAGGCTCCACCGAGCTGCCCAACCCTGAAGGCTCGGCAGCTTGGACCCTGTCCCCGCTGGGGCACCCCGTGGGGAGCTTGTGGCCATCGAGGCCCATCGTGGTCTATTTCTGTCGCCTCCTCTCTCCGTGAAGAGACTCTATCTTCCATCCCTAACCGAGCACCATCCAGTTCTCTCCCCGTACTGCTGGGTGAAGTC
>CM053503.1:165269438-165301746 GCA_028627145.1 Eidolon dupreanum | reverse complement strand
TTATCTTATCTTATTTTATTTTATTTTATTTTATTTTATTTTATTTTATTTTATTTTATTTTTAAGGAAGGGAAGGCAGAATTCAGAGAGCTGACATATAAGCCATGGGTTTGCCTCTTACGAGCACTGGGACGAGTCCTCTCTAAGCCATCTTCCCCTCGTTGGTCCAGTTGGGGTAGTGGCCGCAGCTACCCAGAGGGGTCATTTTAAGAATTAAATGATGAGACACATGCAGAGTGCCTGACTGGTCTGCACTGCTCCATCAATGTGCGCTATTTGGTGTTTTGATTTGGTCACTGTGGTGGGCTGAACAACGGACCCCCAAATGTGTCTACACCCAAATCGCCCGAATCTGTAAACGTGTTACCTTACAAGCTAAAAGGGGTTTTGCAGCTGTGATTGAGTTAAAGATCTCGAGGCGAAGAGGCCACTTTGAAGACGGCGGAAGGTGGCATGAGCCAAGGAATGACCGAGGCCCCGATGCCGGAGAAGGCCAGAGCCTTCAGAGGGAACACAGCCCTGGAAACTCCTGGATTTTGCCCCAGGAGACCCATTTTGAACTTCTAACCTTCAGAACTGTAAGATAATATATTGGTATTGTTCTAAGATGCTCGATCTGAGCACCAGCAGTAATAGGAAACTACTATATTTATAAAAACCCAAATCCTCCCCAAACGGCTAGCCCCATGGCATCACTTCAGGATCTTTTTATAAAAGGGACTTCCTTTTCGTCACGGCCCCAAGGGTTCAGTTGGGGCAAACTTATTAGTGAGTAAAATATTGATTAAAAAACTGACGATTCACGATACACGGTCAAGTTCACATCGTAGTTTAGAAATGAGTTGACAGCACTTGAAATAAAAAAAGGCCTACGTCTCAAACAGAACAAAACAACAAAGACAAACGAGGGGAGAGCTCAGCTCATTTGAACACTGACTTAAGATATAACAGAAAATAGATGGTTGATACTTTGCATAATTTGGATTATGGAAGGAGAATGGCCGAAGTGATCTCTTACCAAGGCAAGAGATGTTAAGACGAACACCCCACCACCTCCCACCAGGGTGAGCTGGTGGGAGGGTGGAGTCGAGAGAAGCAGCCACGAGAGTCCAGAGATGAGGCAGAACCATCCTGCGGGTCTTCAGCTGAGACGGCTCTGGCCAGGGAAGGTGGGGTGAGAGTGGAGGTGGTCTCAAATTAAATCTGTGACTCTGTCTCTCAAAGTTCCCGGGAGGGGTTGAAGTCATAACCTCTCTGATGTGTCTAGTGCCTGTTGACCACCATTGCTGACCTGTGTGCGTATGCCTCTGGCAGCCCCCCGCAGCTTGCCGGCTGAGCCCAGTTAGAGACTCCATCTGCTGCGCAGACCAGTAACCCCAGCTGCTACCATGGCGACTGTGGCTGGGCTCTTGACCATGCAACAGAATTTGCAGGCCCCTTGCCCGTGGGCACAGCTAGGGAAACTGTAAAGTACGGCAAGGGTGTTGGACTCCCACTCTGGTCCAGTGTAGCCAGCCACCTCCAGGAAGCCCAGGGGGCTCCAGCTGCCACCGTGTTCTAGGCCCCTGGGGTCTCTAGCCCCTGAGCCCACCCACCCAGCCCCCACCACTGCCGGCTACCTCTGCAGCCCCTTTGGTCTTCTCCTGCTCAGCCCCCTCACACTCACCCACCGTGGACCCCGCACACCCCTCAAGTCCACTGCTCACATAAAACAGGCTCTTCACACAGGACACTTGACCGAGATGGCAAATCCTCAGCGTTGCCTTCCTCAGACTGCTGAAGGCTGACCGCATGGCGGACCATGGAAGGAGAAGACAGGAAGAAAACGGAGCAGGAAGGAAGCCCGTGTTCCAGGAACGGCTTCGCTTTGGAAGACCGCGACTTGGCATCTGCCGCGCAGAACACCGTGTAGAAGGATTCTCAGCTTGTCCCTGGCCCGGTTCTCCGAGCCACTAAAACCCCATCGTCACTGAGCAAATCAGACCACGTATCGTGAAATATGCATGAAATCGATCTTACGACCTCGTGCTGCAATCCGGAAAGGAAAATAACACAAAGTGGAATATTCCAGAGAGCTGCCCAAATGCACAGAGGACGCCGGCGGATTCTCAGGCTAAAGCAGGGCCTGGTCGTAAGTACAGCCCTCCTCGCACGTGGCCCTGGGCGAGGGAGGCGTGGGACAGGTCGGAAAGAAGCCACACTACACCGAGACATTCCAGGAATGGGAAATAAAGAAGAACATTAAATATGTGAACTCTGGGCAATTTTTAATCCAAGTTGTGAAGGGACAGGGAAGGCAAACACACCTTCCCCAGGGGCACCCAGTAATGCTACATCGCCTCGCTTGTCACGCTGCTGCCGATTCCCTCGTAAAAAAGTCACTCCCTACAGCTTGGCTTCAGTCACACCTGCCTCTGGAGAGAGGCCAGAATTGTTGGGTTGCATGCCTCCAAGTGGCGTGGTGACATTTTTATGGAGAGGTTACAGATGTTTGTCTTGTACCGGATTTCCAAAGAGGGGGCAGTTGGGAAGACAGGTGTGCATTGTTCGAAGGAAAACCACAAGGTCTCTTTTGGAACAGAAAATGATTCACTTGAATTCTCGCCTGGAGGAATCGGATCATGTCTGTTCTTAGAACAAACCCCGCTGAGCATACAGGGTGTGTGGGAACTGTGCCCTCAGTCTGCATCTTTTGTGAGGCCTCTGTTGCTGCCCACAGCCGACGAGCCCATGTCCCCACTAAGAGAGTTTCTCTTTCTACTGACGTGCAAATGCCCAGATGTACAATTACAGACCAAACCGGACAGTTCCTCGGCCAGATACATGACCCAGGCGACTCCTGCCCTAGGACCAATGACTATTGCTAAACAAGGATTAGACATTTCAGGCCTAGACTTTGTCACTATTCTCTTCTCTCCCGAAGAAGGGGGAAGAAACGTGCTAGCGAAAGGCTTGGCAAAGGCTAGAGACTGGCACGTGACAGAAATATATCATTTACTTTACACGTGATCGATAGCCTATTCTGACCATGGAAGAAATCACACTTGCCTTCTGTGGATGCTCCTTCATTTGGGATTGGGAGTCGGAGGGCAGGGAGAGATGCTACACAGAGATTGTAAACATATGTTGGGCGTCACATCATTGATACCAAAACCAGATGAAGACAGCACAAAAATAAACTACAGGTCACCCTCACTTATGAATGTTGGTATAAACATCTTAAATGAAACAGTGACCACTAGAATCAGCAGCCTATTTAAAGAATAGTAAACCGTAACCCAGGGGAGTCCTTCCAAAAAAGCAAAAATGATTCAATATAAGCAATATTGTAACATAATTCACAATATTTTGTTGTCGGAGAAGAAAGACAAATTCCAAATTTCAAAACTCAAATTCAAAAAAGACAAATTTCAAAAGATGTTTGATAAAGCTCAGTATGTATTTATGTTATAAACTCGTAACAGAGAAAGGAGAGATACAATCTTAAAGTGACGAAAATATAAATGTCCCTTACTCCAAACCAGAAGCTAGCATTGTGCTTAACAGTGAAACGCTAAAATGCTTCTTAGAATGTTAAATAAGAAATGAGACAAGGAGGCTTATCATTGTACTATTATTTAAACTTGTTGGAATATATTTAAAAAAATAGGAAAAAGAAAGATTTGACATTCGAAAACTGAAGAGAAGAAGGCAAAATTAATATTGTTTGCAAAAGTTATACATATCCATGGAATATGTTAGAATATTAACTGAAAATCTATTAAAAACGACATGAGAATTCAGTAGAAAGACAGGTCAAAAACCATATATATGTATTAGCTTTACCTTATAAGACATAATAACAAAAGATCTCATAATGACAACAAAAATAATATACCAGTATATACTAGTAAATAAATTTTAAAATAACTATGCCAAACATACACACACACCTCTTAAACTCTGTAAAGGAGCATTAAAGAAGTCTTCAGTAAATGGAAATGTGTATCTTATTTTTTTTATTTTATTAAATTTATTGGGGTGCCATTGGCTAATAAAATTATATAGCTTTCTAGCGTATGACTCTATAATACATCATCTGTATATTGCATTGTATGTTCACCACCCAAAGTCATATCTTATAAAGCAAAACTCAAAAGTCTAAAGATGTTTTCTAAATTAATCAACACATTTTAAATAACTAATTTGATTTAAATACCAACATAATTTTTTTCATAACTTGACAAGTTGATCTTAAAGTCAAAATAAAATAAGCATTTTCGAGATTGTCCAGGAAAGTTCTAAAAATTATAGACAATGGGGAGTGAGGTAGTCACTAGCCGTGTCAGACATTTAAAAGCTGTCATAAGTAGAGCAGTTTGCTGCTGAGCGGGAATAAATAACCACATCTAAATCAAGGTGCATATGACCTATAATGTCTTACCACATCACCCATCCAGAAAGTGGTTCTCAAGGGCTCCCGACATCTTTGTGGAAAAGCCATAGAAAGTAATGTGGGCTTCAGCTGCTGAGGGACTGACCGCCTTCCAATTAGGTGATTCTCACATCTTCCAATTGCAGCAGGCTGGCCACTTAAAGTCTTGGCTCCAGGTATGGCACCAGATTGGAGCAAAGTTCTAAGCATGTGTCTTGGGGACACAGACCTCACTTCTTAGGTACTTTCCTGGTGATGCCCGCTTTGTCAAAAAGCCAGCTTTGGCTATTGATTTCCTGGACTGAGACACCCAAAGCTAAACAAGCTAGGACAGCACTTTGGTGGGTGGGGAGGGGCTTGCCTCTCGTCTCTTACTCACCAGATAATTTCTTTTTAAAAATTAAAATTGGTCACGAAAGAAAAGACACTCTTTGACACTGAGCCTCCTGGGACTGATTGCTTTTTTAAGAAAAAAGATTTTAGGGTCAATGACTATTGATCTAAAACATCATTTTGACATCACTGTGCTACATGTGGCCGCTTTGTGAGTCTCGACTCCTAAAATCCGTAGCTGATACTCATCTAATGACATTGGCTTCTTATGTAAAAATTTGATAGTGACTCCTATTTTAAAAAAAAAAAAAAATCAGGCAATGAAAGAGGAAAAGTAAGACATTTATTAAGGACTGGAACCGATCAAAGGGAAAATTATGGCTCTTTCTTCACCGGAACCTCTGTTCCTTCCAATGCATTTTTCTGTTAAGAGAGAAAGAGGAGTAGTTAGACCTTGCGGTGTGCGTTTCACATTTTTGCGGTAGAGCCGCAGGACCCAGATTCCTGGGCGCCGTTCGACTAGGAATCCAAGATGGTACCAGACACCAGAGCATCTAGGCAACACGGCCAGCTCCTTGAACAACAACAAAAAAAAAGGGGGGGTGAGAGATTCCTACAGGGAGGAGAGGCAGTAATCTGGGTCCAGGACATGGAGACGCGGCCCCAAAAAAGGAAGATCAAGTCTCAGAAAGGGAAGGGCCCGAGAGGCCCTGAGGAAAGGCTACGGCCAGGCACTGGGACTCCAGCCGACCTGAGCCAGGTGGGAAGAAGGGACCAGTCAAGCCAGTGAAGGGGTCGGATGGCCTCAGCTGTGGTCATCTGAGGGCAGGCAGCTGGAGGTAGAGATAGTCATGCTTTCATTTATCCATCCGTTCAATAAACATGTATGTACTGAGTGTCTGTTGGGAGGTTACAAAGATCAGTAAGATATAGCCCTGATCTCCGAAGGGAAGGAAAGAAGAAGGAAAGGAAGGAAGGAAGGAAGGAAGGAAGGAAGGAAGGAAGGAAGGAAGGAAGGAAGGAAGGAAGGAAGGAGGGAGGGAGGGAGGGAAGGAAAAAAGAAGGAAAGAAATGAGGAAGGAAGAAGGGAAGGGAGGGAGGAATGAAGGAAAGAAGGGAGGGAGGGATTGAGGGAGAGAATCACAAACCAGTGGGAAGACAGTCGAATATAGTACAGCCAATGCAACCCCAGGGAGGCCCGTGAGCAGGGACCCCAAGGAGGAGGGTGTCTGGGGAAGACAGGTCGACTAGACTCCGCAGGTGGGCTGGGGGTGGGGGCCTGGCAATGTGGGTCAGCCCCCGATGGGGGGCAGGAGAATTAGTCAGCCATGCGACTCCTCCACGTGAAGCGAAGGAGAGAGAAGCAGGCGACACAGACAGGGACCACGCCAGTGTGAGGAGGGCCCGCTCCTACTGCCCCACACCGCTGGGGAGTCTAGACTCCTCCCCCCAGGTGAGCAGGGCCTTGACCCGCGAGGACTGGTGTTAACATGCTCTGGTGACAGGGCAGAGGTGACTGCCAGGGGGACAAGATGAGACTGTGAGGAAGACGCTGAGCTCAGAGGCTAGAGAGGATGAGAAGGCCGGAACACGAAGAGGAGGGCACGGAGCTGGAAACGTCCCAGAGGAAGGACTAGCAGGACTCGGCGGCTGGTCGGGTGAGGGCAGGGAGGAGGGCCGGGAAGGTGAGTTGGAACCAGGAGGAAGAATAGGTCGGGAAGGGGAGAATCCCCCTTGGAGCGTGTGGCAGGAGAGCCGATGGAGGCATCTGGCACGCGCCCCTAATCAAGCTCCAGGCTAGAGGGCAGTGAAAGCAGAGGTCGGCGCCACCCCCAGACAGGGGGTCACCTGGCGATGGGGGACAGTGAGTGGAGCGAGAGACACGGCTGGAGCTGGGGGAGCATCACTCTCGGGGAGCAGGAGGAAGGGGAGAGATCCGCGAGGGGCAGAGCGAAGTCTCGGCTGAGAGGAGAGCTGGGGACACAAAGCCTCGGAGGCCAGAGGCTTTCGGGAAAGAAGGGAGCTGACATCGGCATCGCAGGCGGCCTGAGTCTCGGCGGGAAGCGGGGCGACAGTGCGTAGGAGAGGGCGCAGGAGCAGATGCAGAGCAGGGACAGCCAGGGCGGAGAGGGACAGGTGGCAGCAAGTGCAGACGGCTTTTCTTTGAAGTCCTGATGAGAATGAAACGAGAGAGGCTGAAGAGGAGCTCGGGATAAACCGGGGGCGGGGCCCGCCGTCCGGAGATCCTCAGTATTCTCAGAAAGTCGCCTGCTCACTAACAGTTCTCCGGAACCGCGAATCGCTACCCCCCGGGGCTTTTGCATTCATTCCAGGACGAGCTCAGAGAGGAGAAAACGCTGAGTCTTCCAACACGCATGTCCCCAGCCGAAGTGGGACAGAGCGACGACCCCCTGCAAACAGGCATCCTTCTTGCAGTCTGCTTCGTGCCAGTTTTTGCACTTTTGTCCCCTTCGTTGGTGGTTTTGCTGTTTAAAATGGTCCCCAGCGTTTCGGGTAGAAGAAGGCCCCATGGAGAAAATGCGTGTGTCGGATGAGCTTCATTCAGGCATGAGCTACGGGCCAGCAGTGGCGCTTTTGACATTAATAAATCAACTACGTATATTAAATGAGGTGTCTTTAAACAGAAACTCGTGTAAATTGTGACCAGAGGCCGGCGGGAACCTCACCCTGTATCTCTCCTAGGAGCAGCGATGGGTCGTCGGTATTCACTACTCAGGGTTTGCGGCGACTCTGCAGAACAGCACGGCTACGGGTGACAAGAAGGGGCTGGCGTAGTCGGCAGGCGCGGACAGTGAGCGAGCCTCAGAGCGGAGTGTCAGGAGACAGAGTCTCCCACAGCCAGGTTCCCACCCCCATCCTGAGCACCAGCTGGGTCTTCTCTATCTCATGTCAGGGGTCTGGCTCCCCCACTAGGTGAGTGATCATGGGGGATCGTGACAAGAAGTCAGTAACGGGTCTGACACCTGGTATGGAAATCAGCAGGCTCGCTAGGAGGCCCAGTGTTTTGAAGTCGCCCCTCCCACGAAGTTGATGATAGGTACCTTTGTCGTTGACACTTCCGGCCAAGGAAAGGCTTTGCCTTCTGGGTGGCTACTACACACCTAGCCTCATCCAACATGTAACACATTCAATGAATCACCCTTGCTCTGCCCTCCCGTGCCATTTTCCAGACACAGAGATATTGTCATGAGGTAGAGCCTCACCAGCAAGGAAAGGGGGACCTCAGAGACAGGCAAACATCACAGAGCTACATCCCAGCACCCACACTGCCCCTGAGAGCAATGCCCTAGCTTCCTCATCTCCGAAACAGAGACAACAATGACACAACGTCATCGAGACTGTTGCAAGATTTACGTAATCAAAGTGCGTGCAGGGTCCAAACAGACCCGGGCCCCTTGGGAGTTCTCATCTTCATCAGTGCAGGGAACAGGCACAAAACGGGCATTCGGCGAACATGTGCTGAACACATTGTTAAAATCACGAGGCTGGTTCTCTTCACCACGCAGTGGCTGAGCCTTGCCTCCTTCCTGGCTCTCAGGCGGAAGAGTTCGAGAAATCCGTACTAACTGACAATCAGGAGAATGCTTCATTCACACTGCTGTGCTTTGGGTGCACTCGGTGTGGCTTGTGGTCTTCTGGCCACTACAACATTAAAATGTCTGGACTATTCCAGCCGGAAAGATCAAGAAAGCGCGAGACCCTCAAACAGAGTCTTTGCAACATGAGAGCTGGGATGTCATGTGCCATAATTCCTACTTTAGAATAGCAAATAAGAAAACAAATTCAGAGCCCTTTGTTTAAATAGTTACTTTCACTAGCCACTTTACTATGCAAAATAATTTCCTAGCAACCCGAAGGAATCCTGGAACAGCATGTGTTAAATTACAAAATCACTTACTCAGCTCCTGTTTTGTTCCAGAAACTGAGCCAGGCTCTGAGGATTCCGGGGTATGCGAGCCAAAGTCTCCTCCCCCAGGAAGCTCGCCACGGTGAACATGTCACTCCCAGTGTGAAGTCACCCTGACTCTGGTCATGCCTGCCTTCCTTCCTTCCAACCCGACTGAACCCTTATTACTTTCTAGACACTATTTTTCGCATTATGAAACAAAAGATATTATTATCAACAATTTAAAGTAGACATCATTAATCATATTCTTCTTGTTGTTAAACTAAAATGATTAATAGGGATAACGAGGTAAGGCATCCCCCAGGAGTTCGTGGTTCAGTAGAGACAAAAACAAGTAAAATCATCATCATCATCATCATCATCATCATCATCCTTTGAAGAAACAGAGCCTGAGAGGTTAAGGGGTTGGATCACTGTCTCCACTTGTGAGTGTCCCCGCTCACAAGCGGCAGAGCAACCGGCAGCCAGACCTGCGGACCCCAACCCGGCAGCCCCGCCTCCCCGCCGGACCCCTGAGCTGGCCTTGCCAGCCCCTGCTGTCCTTGTAGGAAACTAGGAGCACAGCGTGGACACCTGCCCTGCTGAAGGTCACAGGAGGGCGGGGACACAGGCAGGACTGAAGTCACAGTCAGTGGCCAGGCCAGGTGGCGGCCTTCACCCTTTGGTCTGTGCTGCCTTTAAAGAGACGTTTTGGACGCGATCGATTTTTATAGACATCAGGCCACAGATACATATTGTGATACATATATATGTGCCTGCCCCATATAGGCTTACGACTCACAAACGAAATACGGCCGATCCATCGAGAAGTCTATTTTCTACCCTTAAGGATGCTCTGTAAACCAAAAAATGAAATAATTTAAGTTTATGAAAAGGAATATGATGAGTCCGTTTCTTCATAATCAGTAGTCTCTTGATCTCGGTACGAAGCTGGTTTTTATTTTTAGGGTGCGCATAGATTCAAAAGAAAGCCTACCGTTTGCATCTTTCATCTAGTATGACCTCACTGACAAATTTTCCTTCTATTTTAGTAAAAAGTCAGTTGATTTCTTTCAAATTCCAGCAGTTAAAAATTAATTATGCTATGTTTAGCTAGTTTGGGGGAGGGGTGGATAAAAAGATCTCAAAAACCCAAAGGGAAGGATTTTATCATTCATTCATTCAAAGAAAATACTTCCTGTGTGCTTGCTGTGTAGCAAGCTCTGTGCAGGGAACTGGGAGCCTATGGTGACGGAAGTTCCCTGAGCCCCGAGCCCAGGGAGTCTGCTGGGGACAGGTGGGGCAGAGAGGAGACAAGCAATGGTAGTGTCCTGTGATTAGGACTTAGGGAGGCCCATAAAGAGATGCATCTCCGACTTGGGAGGCGCCAGAGCGGACCTCCCAAGAGGGGTGACACTGAGCTGACACAGTGAGGAGGAATGAGCCAGGTGGATGTTCAAGGCAGAGGTCACAGCAGGAGAAACCTGTCGGCATCTGAGCATGGCAGGAGCTGAGGGGCTAGGCGGACCTGCGAGGGAGGAAGCGAGGGACCCGGGAAGGGCCAGGTCACCAAGGTTTTTGTGGACCACGCTAGGGAGTCCAGACTTTTTCCTAAAAGCATAGTGCTATAGCAGCTGTGAACCCCGTGAAAGCTCAGGCTCTCTTATTAACGTGTGTGTGTGTGTGTGTGTGTGTGTGTGTGTGTGTGTGTGTGAGAGAGAGAGAGAGAGAGAGAGAGAGAGAGAGAGAGAGAGGAACATGTACTGAAGTGACATATCCGAAGATTCCTTTTAAGCGTGTCCTTTATGATGTCCCTGTACCACTTAGGAGCCTTCAAAACTACAGAGCTACATTGGCTCCAATCCCTAATAACTGGGAATTTCTATACCCATGAGACTCGGTGACGCTCAGTGGCGGTCTGGGACACCAGGGCTGAGTCTCTGCCTCCCCACGGCCCTGGGGCCGAGACGCTGCTCTTCCTCGTGGCTCAGGGTCTGCCTTTTGCACACCCCTGCTCTACCCCAGAAGTGAAGCGAGCACGCGGGGCTTGAAGTGAAGAAGGACCGGAGTCTCCTCCGTGTTTCCAAATAAACCCGAGGACGGCGTGCGAGGTGGGTGGTGTGAGCCCAAGACCGGAGGCAAGAGGTCAAGTGACAGCTCGCGGTGATGGTCGTGGGGGCATGGGCCACCTGCAGACGAAAAGCGTGGGCCACACCAGGGAGACCAAACACCTGGCGGTGCGGGAAGGAGACGGCTGGGAAGAAGAATCGGTGATGCTCTATCGTTATGAGTGTGTGAAAAGGAGGTGAAGGGTGACACCTTCACATAAGAAAGAGCTGGAGAGGAGGCTGGTGGCGTTGCGGTCGCTCCCAGGGGTGGCCACAGCAACGGTGCCTAGTGGGTAGCTGACATCAGGGCCTGGATCCCAGGTGGAGCATAGCAAGAGGTGCCCGTTTGGAAAGAATTTCACGTCAGTGACAAAGCCAGGCAAATGGAAGAGGTGACAGAGTTATCTACAGAGGAAGGAAAGAATTGGGCTAAGGAGATAATATGAACGGTCGCCAGGATTTAAATTCTTGATGAAGAAAGGGAAGGCAGATCAGGTGTCACGAATTGAAGGATTAAAATCCAGTTTGCGCAAAGGCAGAAAAGAGAAGGGGGGTGAGGAGGTGTTTCGGGAGCCTAGACCACAGTGGCTTCAAGAGGCTGAGCAGAGGTCAAGTGTGGGGGGCAGCTGCTGGGATGGGGAGACAGCCCCGAGGGGAGGGGCTGTTCTGTTTGATATCTGTCATCTGTTTGCTCTTGAAGTGAGGAACCTTGACCCTATCGATGGTGACAAATACAAAAGTCATGGGAAGAAGATTGAGGACGCGAGAGCGAAGAGACAGTTGGGAAGCGGGATCGGGGAGGAGAGAGACGTGGAGGGGCGGAGAGGCAGGGACGGGGGCTGACACGTACCACGGACGTTCGGAGGTGTGGGGGCAACAGTCTGAAGGCGGTCACTCCACGTAGCTTCTATTTCTAAATACACACGTTTTCGCCCCGTGTGCCCTTACCTCGCGGCTGTCACTCGAAGCCCGCGTTTATTCTCGCTCTGTGCCACTGGTTCGGGTGCCTTCTGTTTCCGGGAGGAAAGACCCTTCTCATGATCTCTGAAGACAGAAACGGATGTGTAGGCTCTGTCAACCACGTCAAGATCTAAGACAACGTGGGCCACGTGGCTACAAATCAACGCGAAGGATTGTGACAGGCACAAGCAGAACGCGTACCGCCCCAAGGACACCCGAGGACGTGGCAACTTCATCTTCCGTGGCAAGCTCTGCCACGCTGTCTCCTGCGTGGCGTTACAGCCACACCCAGCGCTTATTTCTCTCCCCTCTGTGGCCACGCGTGATCTGGCTCCGCCGCTGCTGCAAGCCCTCAAGCACAGGGACCGTCACGTTTATCTTTCAGTCCTCTGTGGGCCTTCCCAGTGCTTGTCACACAGATTTGTTGCATTGAATTACAGTGTCATGTTCAAAGCAGTCTCTGAGAGAGCTGGCTGCACATCTGCATCAGTGATGCTTTCGAGGCCAAAAGTGTCTATTTAGAATTTGGCTCTGGAATTACCTTCTGAGACATACAAAAAGGATCAGTCACGTTAATTTATGTGGTATTTTTTCCAATGTGGTAGCCAGCCTCCAAGATGGCCTCCAAATATTCACACTCTTGGGTATTCTCCTCCCACACTGAACCAGAGTTGGTCTGCGTGATTAATAAAATAATGCAGACTGATGGAATATCACTTCCAAAATTGGTAATAAAAGACTATGCCTTTTGTCTTGGGTGCTCTGTGCTTACTCTCTCTCTCTCTCTTTCTCTCTCTCTCTCTGTGTGTGTGTGTGTGTGTGTCTGTGTGTGTGTGTCATAATTTTATCTGTGGAAAGCCAGCTGTCATGTTTCGAGGACATTCAGACAGCCCTGTGGGAAGGCCCATATGATGAGAAACGGAAGTCCTCATTCCAACAGCCCATGAAGAAATGACACCTGCCAACAGCCGTGTAACCTCAGAAGTGAATTCTTCAGCACCAGACAGGCCTTTGATTGAGAGCAGCCTCAGTCGACATCTTGTCGCAAACCTTATTAGAGACCTTGAGCCAGAAACACCCAGCGAAGCTGCCTCTGGGTTCCTAACCCTCCAAAAATTGTGAGATAATAAACTTTTGTTGCTTTAAGCTGGGGTAATTTGGCACAGCAATAGGTAACTAATGTACCAAAGTTGCTTATTAATTTGATTAATCAGATTTCTTTCTAAATATCTTTTGGGTATTTCCAAAATCAAATTTAATGGCAAATATTTTCCAACACTACAGAGATTCAAAAGAGTGGGCTACAGATTCTGGAGGCAATTCCAAAAGAAATGTTCAAAAAATGTTCAACAGTGGTCACATTGTTGGAATAACTGTATATTTTCCCAAGTGACAACTTAGAGAAGGTCTAAAACTTGGGCATTATTTTTTAATCAAGCCTCAGATCGTGAGCCCTAGCGCTTCAAATAAACTGGAGGATCTCTAATGAGGACGAGACACTGAACTCGATAGAATATTAATCTGTGTTATTCATGGTAATGGAAATCTCTGAACACAAGGTGAATTTCACAATCCTTCTGGAAAGCAGCATGGAAAAAACCGAGGCTTTAGAGTCTGACAGATCTATATCAAAGTCTTGTCTCTGCCACTCACTAACTGGACCAAAGTCCTTTGCTGGTCATGTGGCCTCTGATAAGTTACAGAAACCCACAGAGCCTCAGTTTGCTCTTCTGCAGGATGGGGAGGAAGCTGGTGCCGCCTCATAGGATGATGGCGAAGGCTGAAGGAGAAACCGAGTCAAGCAGGTGGCACAGAGTGAGCATTTTGTCTATACAATTAACGCCGTGCGTTATTAGTCATTTCTTCTCCATGAACGGGTAACACAGCTGGTTGACAGAGCCATCACAAAGATTAAATGAGGAAACTGATCTGTAAAAGGGAGAAGCTAATTCACTGTTAAGTTCATCTGCTCACCACAAAGTCCAGTAGAGGGTGGAGGGCAAAGAAGGGATCGAAAGGGTGTGGGCTATGCAGAAAGCACCCATGTAGGGCAGGGGACGAGGTCAGTGGCGACCTCCAGAGCTGGAGGTGACCTTTTGATTCCTGGTAGCTCATAAGTGAGTTTTAATGCCTTGAGATTACCTTTTTAAATAAGTTGCAGAGTAGGTTTATGCAGCATTGTACTATCTTTCTATTTTCACTTAAAATAGTTTGTATTTCAGGGATTTATCTCCTAAGAAATGGCTTCATGAAGCAGGGCCTGTTTCTGTCCTGAAGAAGAAAGTAGGATCACTTACCAGGGGATCGTTCATAAAACTGCTCATTTCGGGGTCTGTCAGGAATGAGACCTGTAACACAGTCAGTCATAAGGCAAGGCCCCTCCGCCCACTTCCAGAATGTTCTGTGATTCTATTATCGATGCCCCATCTATGCCTCGTAAGCAAAGAGGCAGTGGGAGATCACCAGGGAACAAAAAAAAAAAAAAATGGCTCTTGAGTCTCACACAGAACAGTAACCAATCCCACTTCAAAAGAGAGGTGACACAAGAAGGAAGAAAAAGAGAGCCCTCCTCCCCATCCAAGGCTCACAGAGCTCTAGTCACACGGCTGGAGAGTTACCGAAGTCAGCCTCAGCCAGGCAGATGAAGTTTCACCCAGAACTACCAGCTACATGGTAGTGCATACGTCGACCCTGTAACTCAGGTTGTGCATCCAGGAGGGAGCAAGCGCGTTTAAGCTTGGAAACCCTCATAAGGTCAAAGCCAACATCTCCCTGGCCTGTTTGACAGAGACGTCGGGCCATCAAATGAAATCATACATGGGAAAGCTCTGTGCGGACATAAAGGGGGAAACCTAAGTGGGAAGTTGTATCATTGTCTAATGTTAAGGGGGAAAAAAAAAAACAGGAATAAAAGGAAGTGTTTATTTTCTGTAATTACTGAAATTGTTCAAAGGTTGTGTATAGATATTTCTGGTTTTAAATGACTCACTAACAGAAGGCTTCATAGAAAGTTGTCTCAAGAGAAAAACATTAAAAAGAACAGATCTCAACTTACCGAGGAGATAATTGTTTCTCCATCTGGAAGATCCCAATATATCCCCAAAAACCATCTAAGTTAATTGAGGCACCGGTGCGTATCAGCACATGAAAGAGAGAAAAAGAAAAGACACTGTAAAAAATGCAAAGGACTCTGGAGGACTCTGATGTATCGTGTAATTCATTTTTAATGAAATATACTATATTAAATAACTTTATATGATGTCAAGCATGTATGTCTAAGAGAGCACATGGGGGAAAGCAATTTACATGAAGTTTAAATTAACTAAAACACTTTCAACTAGACTCAGAATTATCCCCAAATACTGTGGACCAGAACGATGGAAGCTTGTTATGTGGATTTGCAAATCTATATAACAAGCTTCCATCGTTCTGGTCCACAGTATTTGACTGTGTTTAGGTCAGAATTTGAAGTTTTCTCTCTATGAAGTTTTCATTTGTGTTTAGTTAGGTGAAAGATTACATAAAAATATCTGCCCACACAAAAACTTGCGCTTGAATGCTCATTATTTACAATATTCAAAAAGGGAAATAATCCCAAAGTCAATCGACTAATAAATGGATAAATCAAACATAGAGCATCTATACGCTGGAATACTATTCAATAATATGGAGGAACGAAGTATTGACACACACTTCATGGACCTCCGATGATGCTAAGTGAAATAAGCCAGCCACAGAAGAACACATGTTATATGATTCCATTTCTGTGAAATGCCCAGAAGAGGCAAATCTACAGACACAGAAAGTAGGTGAGTGGTTGCCAGGAGCCGGGAGGATGGGGAGCAGAGAATGAGGTTTCTTTCAGAGATGATGAAAAGTGCTGAATTCATATCGTGATGACGGTTGTACAACATGATGAATACACTAAAACCATCGAACTGCACACATTAAAAGGGTGACTTTTATGGTGCGGAATTACATCCCTATTAAAAAATAATAGGGACACGTGTCTAGGTCAGGCCCATAGGAGTAACGCCGAGACATAGCTCCAGCCGGAACGAGAGGGAAACACTCCCTCTTGCTCCTAAGTTTAGAGAGTATGAGCCTGGCGTTGCCCGTAACCTTGCTTCCTGCTGCAAGGAGAAAGGAAGGTCACCTGCAATAAGAGAGGCAGGAAGAGAGGGAGGGAGAGGGGGAGAGAGGAGGAGAGAGACAGGGACAGGGAGAAGAAGCAGCAAATGAAAGTGACCCAGACAGTGCTGGAGGTTCCTACACTGAGTTGTCCATTAGCCAATCTTTCCCTCCCTTTCTGGGAATGCGACCCAGGGCATTGTCCCATTTGGGCGTAGGCTATCTGTGGTCAAATTTCCATCTCTTAAAATAGAAGGCAGTAAATACATGAAATATCTGTCGCCTCTCCTCCCCTGAGCACAGAATTTCTGTGCAGTTATTCTTCCTCAGGTTCTCCCTTTTGGACTGTTTTCGGGTTCCTTGACTGAAAGCCCAGCCAAAACTCACTCCAAGTCAGAAAGACTCATCTAAAGTCAAGTTCAATCATCAACCTACGGGTGTTAGGATTATGGTCTTGGTGGTGACTGCAGCATTACATGGTTGACTGAGAGTTCATGCACTGTATAGAAACCTTTTCTCCTCCACACGTTCTTCCTTCGAAATGAAAAAAAAAAAAAAAATACTCACTACTCATAATTCAAAGATCTATTTGGTTAAAAAGAGGAGACTATTAGCAAATTCAGAAATTTATTTTCTCAAATTTCTTCATAGCTTGTATACCTTTTGAAATTATGTAGTGGAAAATCCAAGTTTCTTACATTCAAGACAATTTCTCTCATTATATCCTTACCAGATGTTTTCCATTTAATCTAAATCCTTACTCACCGTCATTTGACTTTTTTGTCTTATTCTGTATGACTTACACCTCTCTTTACATTGTATACCTTTTCCTGAAATTTCTTATATATTTTGCACACTTTTGAAATGACCTTTATTTTCACGATTCTGGGATTTTTTTTCAGTTTTATTTCTTCTACTTTCGACTTCCAACAATGATTTATTTGTTCTGCATTAGAATTAATCCGTCTACTGTCTTTCATGTTTATAGTGTCACCATTTATTTCCCCGAAAATGGTTAATGGCTATTTTCTAATTTGTTTTCTGTTTCTTGTAAGAAATCTGTTTTAGAGTTTCCAGGATTTACTTTAAATCTCCTTCTGCTTTCTTCTCATTCTTATGAATTGCAGAATTCTTTAATTTCAGAAATTATTTGCATTCATTTGCACACCATTCCTTACTAACTCCTAATCATTGAGAGAAAGCGACCTGGGAATTTATGCTAAAATCTTGTTTGTTTCAGGGGATAACTTAACTTCGTGTCAGAATCTTCTTCAAAAATTTGGGATCGGAAGAAAAACGAGTGACCTTCACGTTGCAATGAGAAAGTTGCCAACAGATTTATGGGGTGCCCAGAATCAACTTCCCAAATCAGACATGCCAGAGGAGTTAATTTAGTGAACCCTTTATTAAATTAATTCCAATTGCGTTAAAGGTCATAGAATGAACTAGAATCCATTTCTTTCAACATTCACTCCTGACTCCTGGCCCCAGTCAGCATTGTCTTGCCCCTGTCCTACAAGCGTCCCCATCTGCTCCTGGCTAGTTTCCGTCTACTCCTCACCTATTCCGCTACTGCCCTAATTAGAACCCTTCAAAGCCCTTTTGCCATTAGGATCAACCACTAGGATCAACATGACCTGTGAGACTTATCTTGAGCTGTCCATCATCCTTTCCAGCCCTGCCCCTAAGCCTCTCACTGTAATTTGCTCATAATGAGTTTCTGTTCATTCAACTGTCAGCTTCTCACAATTTAGGGAACTCCCTCATGACCTTCCCTGTGCTTGGAATTTCTTTCCACCTCCCCTCTACCCTCTGTCCCCTCTGTCCTGATGTCCGCCCACCCTCTAGTTCTGTTTGAACATCGGTGTTCCAGGAAAGCATCCCTGCCCCCCACATAATATTCTGTCCTCTCTTACGTGCTCCCAAATGCTTGCCCCCGCTTAGCAGACACCACTCAGATTCATCTATAAATGCCACAGGGCCAGGACTATGCTTGTCTTGCTCCTCACTGCCTCCCAAGCTCTTCTCATGGAAACCACAAAATCAGTACCAACAAAATGCTTCTGAAATGACACGCTAGGTCCTTGTCATATCTGGGCTAGCCAGGCAATGAGCATGCGAATGTGTTAGCTGTGAACCACACCTGGCCTTCTAGATATTTTAATGGAGTCTATAAAAGGAGGCCCTTCGTATATGCCTTGGGACCAAGAAAATAGGATCCTAGGGGGAGCACCCCGGAAATCACTTGGGGGGGTTAATCTTCAAAAGTTGCCAGTGTGAACGAGATCAAGCAATCGGTTACGTTTCTCACTTTGTGTGGAGAAGGTCCTAGCAGCAAAGTTCCCTCTGCACTGATAACCTGTCCCCTGTAACAGGGGACTCGATTCGTTACTTCCTGATTCTAAAGTGGGCTGCCATAATACTAGACCTATTGGGGTGATCATTTCATGAGTTATGCAAATGTCTAGTCACCATGTTTCTACCCGAAACTCATATAATATTGTATGTCAATTGTAACTGAAAAATAAATTTAAAAAATAAATAAAAAATAAAATGGGCTTCCATATAAAATATTTAAAGTGTGGATATGTTAATAATATGGGATAGTAACTTTTATGTGTAATTCTTAAAGTTGAAATTGTATGCTCTTTTAATATAATTTTCACTACAGACTTAAATCTTGAAAAAGGAAATAAAAATATGGGTAGAGAAAGATGTCATTGGACAGATTTGGCTGTATAATGGTAAAAAATGTTTTTAAAATACCTGTCAAGAATATTATCTCGTTATGAATAAACAAATAACTTAACGGTTACGTTTTTATCCCTAGAGTCAAGCGGCTTCCTTCTTCTATTGTATTACAAACCATCTCCTCCTCCTCGGTCTTTTTAGATTCATTCAACAAGTACTTACCAAACACCTCGCCGGAATCAAACGTCATTCTAGACCAACAAAAAAATAATCCCCGCCCTCATGAGTCATACCTTCTAGTAAGAAAAGCAGACAAACAATGAACCGACAGACAAATAAATATGTAATACAATTTCAAGTCAGAAATGTAAGTATTACTAATTTTATAGAATTATCACAAATCGATTTCATTGCAGTTGAAGGAGGCAAGACGTGTCCTGCCGTTCACTGCACGTCTGTTACGTGAGGATGCCAGCACAGGTCTGTCATATTCATCGGCTCAGTTCTCTCAACAGCCTGGCAGGTGGCCTGGGGCCCGGCATTTAACAGATGAAGAAGCGACAGTGCATGAAGTTGAAGATGTACTGACCTAGATCGCAGAGCTGGCAAATCGTTTTGAACATGGGTCCAAAAAATGCCCCTCTTCGTTTTCTAGTAAACCTCAGTGGCATTGAGCTACATTCCTAGATCTAAAACTTTGAAGGTTTGCTAATTGGTACCTTAAGCTGTTTTCCTAGTCTGGGTGTGGGGAGGGAGGTAGAGAGAGAGAATGAGAGGGGAGAGAAGGAGGGAGAGAAAGGGAGGGATGGAGAGAGAGGGCAAACACGCAGGAGGAAGGAAGGAATATTGAAAAGAAGATCTTAGAGGATTCAAAGTCAGGAAGCAGAGCCATGCTTGCCCACGGCCGGGTGATGTTCTGGCTACCCTGTCACACCAGTCTGCTTGTCACAGACACACAGACCGTAAGGGAGGCTGTCCTGGAGGACACCAAGCCCCTGGTCATACCTCTTCACTGCTGTTAGACTCGGAGCTGGAGGACCAGTGGCAGTAAACCCACACGTCCTGCACCCGCTGGGCAGACATCCGCACGGTGCTTCTGCAAACAGCTGCTGGCTGGAAATCACAAAACAATGAGTCACATCTCCAGCCGCCCACGGAAAGGTTGGGACCTGCCTGAGAAAACAGGCGGTCCTGTGGGGCCTGACAAAATGGTGCAGACAGAAAGGAAAAACTCACAGGGGCATTTCGCTTTTTCCAAAACGAAAATTTCTCGAGACCTTAAGCAGAAACAAATGAAATATTTCAATATCCCTTAGGCATTTGCTACGAGTCCCCCGGGGAAAGCAAGCACTCCCTTCATGAGCTCTGAGCGGGCTGTGCTGAATCTTTTCCTGCTAAAAAAAAAAAAAAAAAAAGGAAAGAAATGGGAAAAACCCAAAGGACGCTGCTTTCCTCTTCTTCAGTCTCAGATTTCCTGAGAAATGGACGCTTATTGACACTTGGGTCCTCTGTAAACCAGTCACAGAGGAAAGTTTCACGAAACAAATAATAAAACAAAGGATTTCTTTTCGGGATTTACATCATTGTGAAGCAACGCTGATGTAAGCAAGCCGATAGTGTAACAAAACCCCAGAACTCACACATCTGAACGCAGACACCTCGGGAGGCAAACGCTGGGCTGACGGTGCCGCCCGTGGGTGGGTGCTGACCGAGTGTTGGACCGTGTTCTGGTCACTGGGGATAGAAAACTGAACACGCCAGGGTCCCGACCCCAGGGAGCCGAGCTAGTGGGGGAGACAGATATCACACAGGGCTCGACCGTGAAATAATGCAAATCTCACAGCTGGTGTTTTAAATTATTGGAAGTAGAATTTGAATCGTCTCTGGGACTTTTCTTTGGTGTCGGCCTCTTTGTATTCACTTTGCCATCATCATCCCCATTTTAAAAAGCAGGAAACGGAAGCAACAGCGGTTAAATAATTTGCCAGGATCACTCAGGACTCCAGAGCTCAACCACTGGGCTACCCTGTAACCACCCAGGCAACCACTGGGCTACCCTGTCCCCACCCAGGCAACACAGGGTGGACGTGGTCAGTGTCTCCAGTGTCCAGCCAGTGGCCAAGCTCTCCCTGTGACTTGGAAACGGGTCATGGAAGTAGATGCGCTTCCTCGCGCTGGTTTCTGGCATGGTGGCTGTTCCCAGCACGCTTACCATGTAATAGCCCCTCTGGAAGTCGCAGGTAGCCGGGTCCTCTCCAGAACTGCTCCTGCACGTTGTCTCTCGAATGCTGAATTCTAGGTCCATGCTCAAGCTGTCCTCATCCAGGACATTGACCTTCAGGAAAACAAAGCATCAGTTTGCATCGATGTGTTTCTGAAGTTCACAACGCTGTAGGATGAGAAAATGTTATTGAATTATCCATCAATAAAGCAACCCATCTCCTCGTTCCATGCCCTCATGCCGAAAACCAGAGGAAAAGGCGCTTTTTACCAAAGGCACGCAAAGCTTCAGGGAGAAGATGGAACCGGAACGTTCGTGTCCTACCTCCAAGGGAAATGTCAGTCTAATGACTTACGTTTACAATTGATCCTCATTTTGCATAGGTGCCATGCTGCCTGCGAGCTAAAATTTATTTGTAACCCCGAATTTCCATTCTCAAGGTCTCTTTGCAGTCATTCATGGGCACACGCAGAATGGCAAAAAACTTGTCACTTGCACAGGTTCCCAACTGAGCTCAAATAAGGTGACACTCTGCCTTCCTGTTTCGGCTTTCACAGTGTATATAGTCAAGGGTCGTTTCCAGGGTCTCATGTGTGCCATACTTTTTGCTTTTTGTGCTGTGATTTTCTGTTTAAAATGGCCCCCGAGTGGAGGGAGTGTGGAAGTGCTGTCTAGTGTTCCTACGTGCAAAAGGCTGTGACATGTCTTATGGAGAAAATCCATGTGTCACATAAGCTTTGTCAGGCATGAATTACAGTACCATTGGCTGTGAGTTCAATGCTAATAAATAAAGTGTGTTTAAACAGAAACACACAAAAAACACGGTTATATTTTGACCCCTTGATTAAAATATCGTGACCGGAGACTTGCAGGAACCTCACTATTATTCCTGTAGAAGCAAGCAATCAGGATTTATGAAGGCAGTCCTCACAGCGACCTCATAGAATATAACATCCATGAATGAGAATCAACTCTATTGACTCTTAAGTATCCTTTCCCTAAAAGAATGCTTCATAATGCCTTAATTCCTTCCATAAGTCATTAAGTGGCCCGTACATCTCTGCTGTCCAGGGTTACCTAGCCCCTCTTTCTGCTTCATCGGTTCTGATTTATGAATGACTTTACTCGATGTTCAACTCCCTTCCTTCAAGGATGGGATGCTTCCCAATGAACCTGTGACCTTCTGATGACACCGAAGCCTCATGGCTTACTGGGCGCCCACTGTGTGTCCAGCATGAGAGGCAGAGCGGGGAAGGCTCCAGGCAGCTGAGGTCCGAGTGGGGGCGCCCCACAGTGAACACAGTAAGGAAACCAAATGAGATCATTCCAGAAGGTTATGGTGCTATAATAACTGTATGCTAATGGGGGTGGCCAAGAGGAAGCGGCTACTCTAGAGAAAGTGCCAGAGGAATCCTCCTGAGGAAGGCGTGTTTCGGCTGAGACTTAAAGGTTGGGTAGGAGCTCACACGTGAGGAAAAGCAGAGGCAGCAGCTCGTGGCAGAAGGAATGTGGCCGGTGTAACCAGAGCAGAATGGACGAGACGAGAATCACGCATGGCGTGGCACAGGTGGGTGTGGAGACTCACGCACGGTGTGGCAGAGGTAGGTGTGCCAGGCAACTTACGGTCTTGCAGCCCGTGAAAGGTGTTTAGAGTTCATTCTCACTGCAACGAGAAGTCCTCGGAAGGTTTTAAGATATCAGAGCTGAGTCACCATGGCTGCTTCAAGAACACATTGGGGCATGGACAAGATGGCAACAGGGAGACCAGGTGGGAGCCCAACGTGGTCCAGCACCGACAACACCCCCAGGCTCCAAAACCTCTTTCCTCTAGTTCCTCAGCTCACCTCTTGGCAAATTTGAGTCAGTGACACATTCACTCTACTGCCCAGTGAGGAGAGAGTTGGTGACAACATTCTATGAGAAGCACAGACCACTTATGGGTGGGAATAATAGGCATGTGTAAAAAATATAGTTTAGGAAATAAGTGGCAAACTCTACGCTCAAGAAGGGGGTTGTCATGTCCCTTTCTAACACAAGAGTCCTTGAGGAGTGAGGACATAGGAAAGCGGAGTTTTCTGAAAACAAGTAGGACAAAAACAACCTCACCATCAATTACTACCACATGCATTTACAATTTTAGAAGACTGAATATGAAATATGAACCTCATAAAAAATAAAAAGTTCTCCCATCAGCAGGAGAGCATTTTCAGCTCTTCACCTTTGATCACACTTCAGAAATTTCCCTTAAAGCAATTTGATGAAAGCAAACAGTGACACAAAAGCTTAGTTTAAAAAAATGAAACTGGGTTTTTGAGTACAGATAATTTTATTGAACTATAAGATGATTTTGCAAACTATTTTTGCATCTTTAAGCACTTTTAAGCACTTTTTTTCTAAAATAGATTTTAAAAGCCTAATAGCTTCGCTTTTTCATTTGGACTCACATTCAGCCAGTGAATTTCTGCTCTGCGTTGTTTGAAAAAGGTAGAACGACCTAACTGCTCAACAAAAAGAAATCAACTGGAGAAAATCCAAAACCCAGCATTGCTGCTGAAAAGAATCGTAGTACTTTATAACTGGTGCTACAGTACGGTCTTATTTTCCTTAAAATATATGTTTTATACCTACACATGAAGAGAAAAAGAGACTGAAAGGTATCCTTTCACGTATTCGTAGTGAGTATCTCAGAGGAGTGGATAATGAATGTTACTTTTAGGTTTTCTTTTTTGTTGCACTTTCTGACTTTTTATAGTGAGCATGTTTCGGTTCTTTATTTCAAAGAGAAATAAAAACATACAAGCAATGAAAGACCCATAACAGTTCTTTTTGATGCTTGCAATGCTTAATTTTATGTGTCATCATGACTGGGCTACAGTGCCCAGATATTTGGTCAAACATTATTGTGGATATTTCTTTGAAAGTGTTTTTGGATGCGATTAACATTTAAATTAGCGGATTTTGAGTAAAGCAGATTACCCTCCATAATTTGGGTGGGCCTCGTCCAATCAGTTGAAAGCCTGAATAGAACAAAAACTGACCTCCCTCAAGCAAAAAGGAATTCTACCAGTAGATGACCTTTGAGATTTGAACTAAAACACTTCCCTGCGCCTCCAGCCTACTGGCCTGTCAAGTCAGTCAATCAGACAAACATTCTCATATAGATAGTAGATAGATGATAGATGATAGATAGATAGGTAGGTAGGTAGGTAGGTAGATAGATAAATGATAGATGATAGAATATACACTCTATGGGTTCTGTCTGGTGAAGCCTAACTAACACAGTGATTTAGGTTTTTCAAGTTAATCTCTTATTATTGGGTAAAAATCAAAGATCAGATCAACTATAGCAGGTAAAGAATAATTTAGAAAGCCAAAAAGCAAGGAACGCAAAGAATATGAAAGGAAAAATGGACAGAGTGGGCATCGACACAAAGAGCCCCAAAGCTTCCGTGACTTTGCCCCCAAATGTCCCCGAGTCCACCCACCCCCCACTCCCTGCTCCCACGTGAAGCCCGGCTGCCTTTCATCGCTGCCGGCTTCCTGAGGTCACTGTCTTGGCTTCTTCCCTCGTACCCACTCCACATAGCAACTAGAGAGGTCTTCTACAAATGCAAAGATCTTCAAGGCCTTCCTTTGTTTCAAGCCCTCCTGGCCCCTGACAGGGGCTACCCACTGCCCCAGCTCAGGCCTGCTCCTCTGACCTCAGCCCCACTCGCTTGGTCCTAGCCAGACTCTCTCTTGGGGTCCTTCAAGGGCCTCCCAGTGGTCTTCTCATCACTGGAAGGTCTTGTCACTGGGTGAGCCTTAGCTCACGTAAGGACACTTCTGCCCCATCAACTGCTGTCCCAGCCCAGCCCATTTGTCCATCAACGTGATCTGTTTTCTGCACAATGTCTCCCAGTCTCTGAGGTAACGTCATTCATTTGTGTAACTGCGCACCTTCCTCCCTCCTTCCCCTCCCGCCTCGCCCTTTTCCTCCTCTCTCTGCTGGCGGAATCGGAGCTCTGTGAAAGCACAGCCTGGTCCATCCGCTTCTCTTCCCGTCCTCAGCACAAGGCCTGTGTCCACCTTTCCTTTCTCCACTGGTGTCTCCCGAGGGAACAGTCAGAGTGAACGTGACGGCGGCAGTGGAGCAAGGACTTCGTTGCCGAAGTCGCGTTGCCTCATTTTTTCTCATCCTTTTTCACACGTGGTGCCCAAGAGGTAAGTAAATTAAAACCAATAGCAAGAGAATTTGATCCCAGTTCACTGGTAAGACCCAGTGGGCCACAGAGTAGAATGACCCGGAGGACCAACAGGTAGGAATACGAGCCCCGCCCCGGGAGATGGAGATGTAACCAGGCACCACCCTCCCCACGTAGGGGGCATTTCAAGCTCCTGCGTGAGTCTGCTGTGCAGGGGGGTTAGAGCCGGGGGGGGGGGGGCGGGGGCTGACTCAGCAAACTCGGGAACAAAGTAGCAGGGCCGACCCTTCGCCCTAAGGCCACTGAACTCTGCCTCCAAACCCCCGCACGTATATAAACGACTAAACCATGTAATTCCTTTGGACATATTCCTAGAAGTGAAACTATGAGATCAAACGTTACATCTTTGTTTAACGTGCTTATAAAAATGCTTAACACACATTTCCAAATTGCTTCCCAAAGATAAATTTACCTAATTACACTCTCTCGTGCGAGTTCTTTTTCGCCTGTTATTCTTCCATTTCACCATGTTATTTTAATTCTGATTTGTTTGGCTATGGGGTGGGGGGGTCGAACATTTTTCATGCTGATTTGCATCTATTCTTCCAAGAGCCAGTGATCTCTTCCTTCATCTCTCTCCTGAGGACTCTGTTGCCTCTGAGTGTGTCTCTCGCGGCTACTAGTGTGGAGGGAGCTGTATATTTGGGGCTGTTTTTTAGGGCGTTTGTAAAATGTGTGACTACTATGTACAGTAAAACAAATGCGACCCGCTCCTAAGAGGAAAGACATGTCACCAGGAGAGATCAAAGGAGTTTTCCTTCCAAAGGGAAAGGAAACGAAATGTGCATGGTAGGAGCCTGGTGAGTGTCGCCTGAGATCGGAAAAGGCTGGAGAGGAGCGAGACGAGGCGAGCTTCCCGCTAGACCACAGCACGCCCCAGGCGGAGAGCTCTCTTGTATGGACGCGCTCACTAAGGCTCACGCGCACGCATACCTAAGTGTGTTCGTTTGCAGGTGCATGTGAGTCTGGGCTCCAGTCTGCGGTGCCAAGGTGGCACACGTGCGGGAACGTGGCCTGGGTAGCAACGCCTCGCGCCAGCTCCCCTCCCGGCCCAGACCGTCAAGGTGCCGGGAATGGGCTCTCCCAGGACCGATCCTCGTGTTCTTATTCATTTAATTAACTACTCACTTTCTTCCGTGGTGAGCACCAGCTAAACTACAAGTAAATTTGAACTATTCATCTGCCAGCTCCACAAGAGGATGCCGATTTCTCCACACCACACGTGGATTTCGTGAAATGCAAAAGACAGAAACCCATATAGCGGGATGCAAGGAATGGGGTTCTCTATTCTGGCCCCGTATCTGCCAGGAAAAAAGTCGCACCTTGGCTTGGCAGTCGACCGCTGGCATGTCACATTGCCACCACATCACAATGCCCAGGCCCCGCTCTGAGCCACAATGGCCTGTTTATGGGCTTGGGCACCTAATGAAAGCCCACCATCCTCAGGACGTATGGCCCAATCAGAAAATTTGATTAATTTCCTAGGACTCTGGAAATTGGATGCTGAGCCATTTTCTGCAGCAAAGGGTCATGATGAGTGTGCTGTATTTGGAGGCTGGGGCTAAGAAACCATGAGTCAGGATGTTCTTCACAGTGAGAGAGGGAGAGAGGCAAGTGCTGGCTAAGGTGGCACCCAGCCGGGATGGGCAACGTGAGCGGGCAGACAGAGAAAGCAATGACCACCAGGCCCCCGACGGGGGCTCCTGGCCAGGCCCCTGCACCCGTCTCACGTGGCCAGACGCACAGATTTTCATCTGTAGGACCTGTAACTTCATAGGACATCCCCACCTCCCGTCTTGACCTGAATTAGCTTGAGGGCATTTTGAGGGCATTTCTGCCCCTCACTGCCGGAACCATTAGGCGGTAAAAACACCTGGGGATCTGTTCGGGGGAGGCGACTTGCTGTCTACACTTCTCGTTTCCTTTGAAGAATAGTTCTGCATCTCCTTCTTCGCCTGTCACAGATGGAGCCATGGGAAGCCCAGGAAAATCCATCTTTCCGTTTCCCGAAGTTAACAGGAAACAGACTATTGCCAAATTGACAAAAGAAGGGGGATTTCTTTAGCTCAAAAGCCAGAATTTATTTCCTAGAGATATCAAAAGCAGAACCGCTGAACTTAAAAAAAAAAAAAGCCTCATTTCTAATAAACGAGCCGTTCTTAATAAAGCATCTCAAGAGGAACCACGGGGACTTCGGCTGGAAAAGCAGGATGTGCGAGGGGGAACATCTGGCAACGGGAAATGGGGCCAGAGGGAAGAATACGGCAGAAGAATCAGGCCTCCAAAGGAGCTTGGAGGGCCTGACGACAGGAATTGAAATTAAATCCTTTCTCTGTCAAAAAAAAAAAATCTATAAAGGAGACGACTAGCTGTCATCGGTTTACACTGGAAAAATAAATAAAAAAGTGCACCCAACAAATGAACAAAAGGGAAAGCGAGCCAGAAGGCGGGGCGGGTTCGTGGCGAAGGGGGGATGCCTACTTACTCTTCTAAGGGAGCTTCGGAACGCCCGGAACAGGTACGGGCTCAGGGCCTGAGCGTTCACCTTGGCCACAGAGGCGCTGACGGCTTCCCGCAGGGAGGACGGGTCGTAGTCATACACCGGGAAAGCTGGACACACAAGCACACGGGGCGCAGTGAGCCCGGGTTCAGAGCGGGGCCGGCGACACGGGTTGAGGGCGGGGGCTTTGTTGTCGAGTCACTTACCTGTGCAAGGCCAGCGGTGCGTTCCAAGGACAAACACGAGCACCATCCTCAGCACTGCCTGCTCCATTCTGGGAAGAGTAGGTTTCGTCCAGAGGCAGGGAGACTGCGCTTGTGCGCTTGGGGGCAGCAGGTCCTCCCGAGGCGGGTCTTCGGCCAATGTGACCCGCTTTGCTCTCTCTGACTGGAGCAGTCTGCAGCTTCTCCAGAAACAATCGATCCCATGGCAGATGTTTACTGGAGCCCTTTCCTGTGGACTGGTGCCAGTTTGAGGCCACGTTTGAAGTTGTGACCTCGACATGGGACTTTAGCCCACGGCAAAGACGTCAAGAGGCTCAGGGACGCCTGTGTGCTGTTTGTTTTTCCTGAGTCTTAATTTTATCCTCTTGCACAGCTTAATTCTCTCCGTTTTAATTTTGTTTTCAACAAAATGATTAATTTTTGTTGTCTGTTAGTTCCCGCTCGTGTTCCTAAAGATCTTGCAAATGACTGTTTATGAAAAGCGTGTGGTTATGTCAAGATCTTTCTGGAAATTATAACTGCAAAGGAGATAATTTAATCTATAGGAGGCTTACCTACACCTAGCAGGGACATATGCAACAAAACACTGTGACACGCCTTCCTGTCTACTAACCTTCTCTGCTAAGGGCAGCTTCACACTTCACCTGGATAATATCGCATTTGCATATTGATGATTCTCATGGACCATCAAATCCCACGATAGTTTGTGAATCATTAAAACACAGAGATACTTTACAGTAAATACAGTCTGTGTTACATGCAGGTCATTCTGTTCTCATTCTTTGAATTCATGCGTCGGAAGCTGGGCTGTGGCTCACAAAGGCCCAGACATTCTTGGCACCACAGTTTCTGGAAGTGAGCCCCTGGTCATGGCCCTCAGCGTCTCTGAACCTCAACCTTTCTACCTGTAAAGTGGGCATAATTGGTTAGATGTAAGTGGTAAGATGTCAGGGTTCTCCAGAGAGACAGAACCAACAGGATGTTTGCATACGTGTCATGTTTATATATGTTATATATTATAACATATATTAGGTTTATATGCTTATGTGTCATACATTTATATGTTTATAGATATAATAGATATATATTATAGGTGTTTATATATAAATTTATACTCAGATATATATACAGATAGATAGAGATTTATTTTAAGGAATTGGCCAACACAATGCCCGAGCTCTGGCAAGTCCAAAATCTTCAGAGAATGGCCCTGCAGCCTGGAGTCCCAGGGAAAAGATGCTGTCTGCTGGCAGAATTCCCTCCTTCTTGGGCTTACTAAGGCCTACTAAGTTGCCTACTATGGCTCTCGACTGATTGGACGAGGCCCATCCACGCTGTAGGGAGTAATATGCTTTACTCAAAGTCTATTGATTTAAATGTTAGTCTCATCTTTAAAATCTCTTCAGAGAAACATCCAGAATAATATTTGACCAAATATCTGGGCACCACGGCCAAGTTGACACGTAAAATTAATCCCCACATAAAGATTAAATCACAAAGCCTTGAAAGAGCGCTTGGAAAATTCATTGCTCAGTAAATGGTAACTGCTAACAAGAATTCAATTCGATAAGTAATTTTTAGCGTCTGCTGTGAATAAGGCAACAGGTCCAGGGATCTCTAAATGAACTCATCATCCAACTCACCTGCCTAAACGAGGCAAACGTAAGTGCCGACGAGGGAAGTGTAATTGCTCTAAAATTTCTTGGAGATGGCAGGGACGCTGGCAAGTTCACTGACTCCTCCTGACCTCGGTCCCCAGGTGCTTGCGTCTTGAACTGGGCTTTGACAGATGCAGAAGCATTCGGCGGGCAAGAAGGGGCCCCAGGCCGGGAAGAAGGAGCAGAAAGGAAACCCGTGGGGAGGGGACTGCAGCCATTGACCGAAGGGCGCAGGGTTGGAGAGCGATGCTCGCCTGAGGTCGGGAATCGCTACCACACTAGGGGGGAGGAGGAGAGAGGCAGGTGGACTTCACACGGCGGATGTGCCTTACAGAAAGTGCCGTGATGAAAATTTTAAATGACTGCTACTGCGTCAGGCCCCTCTATTAACGAAAATATTGTCTCTGTTCTGCCTGCCCTCTGCATAAAGGTTTAGAATCACGCTTCTGACCTCACATGCGATCCAGATCGTGGGTGCTTCCCGCCTGGACACAGAAAGTGTTCTTTCTGCAAGTCCTACGCATCAGCACACCCACACGAAGGTGTCTTAAAATCCCCGCGTTAACCTCAGTGTCTAAATGCCCATTGGCCCCATGCGACACCTCTGCATCTAGAAGCTTCTGGCCTCATCTCAGGCCTCCTCCTTCCCTCACTGGGTTGTGGCTGTCCGGGTGTCCTTACAGCTCCTCAAGGACACCAAGTGGCTTCCATTCACTGGCTTTGGCACGTGCTCTTCCTTCCAACAACAAGAACGACAATCCCCTTGCTTTCCTCCAATCGGCTCCTTCTGTCATTTGGGTCTCAGCGTAAATAACACCCCTTCAGACAGCTTCCCTCACCGCCCACGCCAACCCCGTGATCCTCTCTGGCGACGTCAGCTCCCCGCTTCCTCCCTCCTTGCCCTCGTCACAATGCGCTGTGACCGCGCTTTTTTGTTTGATGTCACCTTTCTCTTCCAGGAGACCACGAGCTCTGTGAGGCAGAGACCGTGGCTGCCTTGTTTATGTGACACCGCAACACCCAGATAGAAACATGATTAAATCTTTGCCAAAGGAACAAGTGAATGAATGAGTGAATGAATGAGTGAGCGAGCACACTTGGCTCTCTGAACCTTAATCCAAGTCTTTCCGTTGGGAGCCTGCAGCCATCTCTGGTGTAGAAGAGGTAAACCCAGCGGGGTGCCGTGGGGTGGCGACCACTACAATTTGTAATTCTATTACTCTTAACCCGGTTTGAACTCAATTCCATTAGAATCTTCCAGATTTAACTATCAGCACCATCTGGCTCCAAACCCCAGGGTCTCATTAAGTGAGCAGTAATAATAAAAGTAATTGCAAAAGAGTAGAGGAGATTAAGGAGACAGCAATAAAACAACATCGCCAGCATAGGACTATTGATTTGCTTGCAGCTTGCCGGTGCATTCATGGATCCTGTTATTGCTCAGATTCACTTGACTACAGTAAACATTGGCAATGGGCATGCAGAGCAGGCGCTGATTAGCGCTAAAAAGTGATGATCTAAAAATGTCTCTGCAGAATTCTGTCATGTCTAATAAACCTTAAGATTAAATATAAGCCATCCACTGATATCCAGGTCGTAATGATTTCTTTCATTATTCTCTCTCCTATCTGCAGAAATGGTACAGCATTAATTCCAGCCGTTTTCTGCTGTTCCAACAAAAATTATTCAGTTAAGGTATTAAAAATCATGTGGCACTAAGTGAAGAGTGTCGCATAGCTTTTTATATATATGTAGCCCATGGAAATTTATGTACAATCCATTACAGGAGGCTTAATAAGCAGCTGGGAAAGGCTGAATAAAGATGGGTGGACATGCATATCATAGACTAAGATTTATTGTTATCATCTTTATCACCTCTCTTGAAATTGCTTCCTTTCATTTGGTGATCTCTATAGTAATATTATTTGGGGAAAAATCACTAAGTTTAGAGCAAATATAACCAAAATCTTTATCTGATTAATAAACCACAAATTTTGTGGCTATCATCCAATTTTTTCGTGATAACAGGCTTTCTAAACTCCTGAACTCCCCTGTTAAGATGTGCCTTGACTGCCCATAGTCACAAACCTTCCGTGTGCTGGAAATGTCAATAGTATTGTTACTTTTATTTCCTGGGGGATGACATGTTTATTTACAAGCAAAGTCGTATAGATCAGAGGTTTCCAAAGTGTGGTGTCCAGACCAGCAGCTGCAGCCCGGAACGTACTGAAAATGCAAACTGTCAAACCCATCCTAGACCTACTACATCAGAAACCCTGAGGAGAAGTCCTAGCTGTCTGGGTTTTTTGAGTCCTCCAGGTGATTCTGATGCATGCTCCAGTGTGACATCCACTGGTCCTCAGCCGAGGGCGAGCTTGCCCTCGAGGACATGTGGCAATGTCTGGAGATATCTTCAGTTGTCAGCAGCCAGGGGAGACGGCGCCGCTGAGAGTCTAGTGATGGAGGCCAGGGATGCTTCGGAACACCTCACAGTGCACAAGACAGTCCCCAACACAAAGAATTATCCCACTCAAAACATCAGCGGTGCCGAGGATGAGAAGCCCTGGTTAACGGGGAGAAGCTTCAGTCGGCAGCCCTGAGTTTCAGTTACGGCTTCCTATTCATTTTTATTCTTTCAACTTTGTTTTTGATGTTTCATGTTCTATAAAAGATTCGATTTTTGTTTTAAACCCGCTCAACTCGTTTTTGGTCTCTGCCAGTGCCATCTTTAGAAGCTCTTCCTCCAGTTTAAAATCATATAAATATTTACCTACGTGTTATGATTTCCCTTTTACACTTTAATTACTTAATGCATTTGGAATTAATGTTGATAGAAGTCATGAAGTGATGACTTAACAACTTCTTTATTGTATAAAACCCTTCAAGCCTAAAATATAGAGTCACTTCTATTTCCTGA